>JAZHYW010055092.1:0-19699 GCA_037355805.1 Ixodes ricinus | reverse complement strand
TTAAAGGGGAACTCCGGCGATTTTCTGAGCAACCCCAACTAACTATATTTTCGAAATCGCCGTCCTTTACTCTTTCCAGTATGCTATTTAGTATCGCGAAATTCAGAATAGTTACTGTGAAATCGGCCAATGAAAATGACGCCAAAACCAAGATTCGAATATACCCGCGCTTTTCATTGCCGTGACGTCACGGTTGGGTAGGCTTGCGGTTCGAGCGGACAGTCTAAAAATGAACTATGCCGAGCATTTGTTTCGTGCTGCTGCACGGGAGCTGGAGCGACCTTCCACACCATTCATTTGACACCATAAAACCGTTTGTAATCAGTTGGGAACAAAGTTTACAGCCCAAAGAGTGAACCCCTACCCAACCATGACGTCACTTTTTCAATGTTGCCAGTAGAGCTTTTCACTTTGAAAAACACGATGAGGACCAGAATTGTAAATTCTGTAACTTCGCGAAAAAAAATTATTGTGTCCAAATATTTGGGTTACTATTTCAGCGACGTCTGTTGGTGTTTTTAGCAAGTTTTTAGGCAAATCGGGGACTATGAAGAAAACGGCGGAGTACCCCTAAGCCCAACCAGAGCCCGACAAAAAAAAAAAAAAAATTAACATAAGCCTGAGCCCGGCTCAGCCAACAGATTATATACATGAGCACGAAAAAAATTTCCAGGCTTTAATCTAAAAACTGTCTAAGCATAAAGCAAGCATATTTGATTAAAAATTTTTTTAAACTTAAACACTTTTTTTATACACAAAAATATTTGACTTTGACGATGTATTTTTGAGAATATGGGGAAATATGCCACTTCATAAGTGATTTTGAGAAAAAAAAAGTGGGCAATATTTTATTTACTGTATGCATTTCTTGAAGAGATATTGGACTTTTCATTGTTCAGTTTGTTTCAATGAGAACTTTCCCCTCTACATTTTTTTGTGAAGAAACAATCAGAATTACGCTAGTGCATCTTCAAAAGGCTGTATAAGCATAAAATAATCTATGGTAGTTAGCTTATCTCTGATGGAATAGTAAGGCCCCCTGCACAAAGTGCAAAGTCAAGCCTCACATTTTTCTTCTTTATTTTTTTTTTTTAGTGTGAAAGGCAGAGGAAAAAAAAACACTCATGATGCACTTTGCGACTGGAGTGCCCTCGTTTTCTTGACCGCACTTTGCCACTATGATGGTGGATCCATACATTCACTTTTATCGATGTAAAGGCCTTCCAAAGCCAAGACGTCTTTTCTTTTTTGAACGGCGCCATAGTTATTTTGCGTTTCACTTGTTTGTTTTCATTGAACCTAAAAGATCAATCAGCACACTTTTGGTTATCAACAATTTGGAATTTGCGGCGAACGACTGCTCCAGCCAGGGCTCCGGGCCGACACTGCCCCAAAAATATTTTGTTTAAGCCCGAGCCCGGCCCGGGCCCGAGAAAAGGCGTGCTACCTCGGCCCGAGCCCGGCCTGCGGGTCGGGCCGGGCTCGGCTTTGGCTGGCTCGGGCCCGTGCAGTGCTCTAGCATAGTCGTTAGGAAATTTGCATCAAGTCCTCTGGAAAGGTATTGGATTACTGTATCTTACAAAATATGCTGAGATATTACTTTTTACAATGGGAGTTATTAAAATTATTTATGTTATGCAATGAAATGTTAACTTGGCCTTCTTTTTTTTTTAGATGGCAAAATTCGCCACTTGGAGTCTTCGCAAAAATCCCGCGGGAAATCGAAGACAATGCATTTCACAGCCGAGCCAAGGGGATCTCTGATGACGAGTCGACTCAAAGCAAGTCTCGGAGGCAGAGACACCAGAGGAGAGCTTCGCCCAGCAGAGAAAAGCATTCCGACAAAGAGCGCATGCGCTCTCTTATCACTGATCGTGGGCAGCACAATGAGCGAGACCACAAACGGCATTCTAGGAATGGGCGCGAGCGACGTAATGATTATTATTAGGCATGTGCGCCATCCATAGCCTGTGCCGTGCAAGAACAGATAGAGAAATTCTCACCTCCCACTAGACTGCAGGGGCTCTGTGAATGATGACGGCTAACTACTATTTGCCCCCAACCGTGAATGAAAGCATTACGTGTGTGATGACAATAATGGTGTTATGAGAGGGAGCAAGTTTAAAAAATAACAGCCTCCTTCAACAAGTTCTTTTAAGGTTTAATGTGATGTTGTAACAATCGTGAACACTTGTCTCCGAATATCTTCATGCGGCATCTATAGCAGTGTTGCACTCAAAGTTGCATTCTTTTCAGAATTCATTAACTTGCCACTCACTACATCCAGTTCTAAATGATTTTGGAAATTGTGGATGTAAACTATAAAGTAACAATCCAGTTGTGATCTCTCCTTTTGAATGAATTAACCTGCTGGGTTTCATACAATGAAATATCAGGGTGCCTTATGTATGCAGCAAGTGGATTTCATGTCGTAGCTTAATTAGTTACGTAGATTGTCATGTGTTTAAAGTTTTATTGCCATCACAGCATTGTATGACAAGATTTCGTTAACATAATGTAAGCTTGTAAATAGTCGCCCGATCTGCCTGCAGGTTTTGTCATGTCCATTTTTGTTACTGTAAATATGAGTAATTTTTTCAGCCAGTGATATTGGATGAAGAACTGAAATGCATCTTTTGTATTTTGTACATTATCAGTACATGTATTAAAGTGTTCTGGTGTGTTCACTATGTTTCATTGTCAACCATTCCTTGTAGCGTTTTACGTGTTCTTGCCAATATGTGTAGTTGATGATTCATTTTATTTTTCCGTGGATTTAAGACCCGATAAATAGACTATTCCATAACCTCGATGCGCCTCATCGCGTTGTAATGCCACGTTATGCTCGCAAATATTTATTTCACTTCAAAGAGTGACATTCTGCAGAAAGGCAAAAGTGCCTAAACAAAGAAACAACTAGAAATCCTTTTTTTTATTTTTCTTGCTGACTTAGAAAATTGGCGCAATCTACTAAAGTAAAATTTGTGTGGGTTAGGTGGCGCTAGTCACCTCTCAAATCTGATACCTGAAGAATTGAATATCTATCCGTATGAAGAGAACTCGACGCATGCGCTGTGCGACGTGAGAAAGCGAGCCGCTCAGGCGAGTGAGGCCAACGAGGGGCGCAGCGTGCGCGTACGTCTGTCTCTGCAAATGTGACTGGCTTCCTGCGACCCGCGACTTCCCTTGGGCCGCCCCTAACGCCTCTAGGACTGAAGTCGCTTTTCTTTGCAACATGGCAGGCCGTCTGCCAGCGATCGTGATAGACAATGGCACCGGGTAAGTTCTCAATTTGTTTTCTTCATCTGATGTTAGACCGAAACTTTTCATCCGCCCACCAGTTTTGCAACAGTTTTGTAAATCGTGGACCAGAACGGCGCTCGATCTCGCGTTGGTTTTTTCACTCCTACCCGATTAACCCGGCTTCGTGTGAATTGCTGATTTCGTCAACTTTAAATGTTAGGAGTCGCTCAACGTACGCGTGGAAGCTGAAATTACAAGTCCACGAGCATCGTAATGGTAAAATATAGGGGTGAAAAAATAAGGGCGACGTGTGAACGTAGTGTTGCAGGGTGTGTCTTGCTGCCGCTTCCAACACATGAGTAACTTCCTTTCTGATGAGTCTCGCTATGCAAATATATCTGGGGGCTGCAGTTTCACGCATGAAGTTTATGCAAGTCAAGGTGCTCGCTGTACTACGAAGGGCTCCATAAATACTGTTTGGATGGTTCAATCGTTTCGATGTTATCAGAAATAAGACAGTCGTTATCCACAGGAAGTTTGAACCACGGGAACAGGCCGGCTTATCTTACTCCTTGTTGATGGAAAAATAAATTATTTATTTTTTCTGACTACTTGCATTCTTGTAAAACAAAAGAGCGTTTTTTTTAATTTTGGAGCAAGATTCATAGGTTTTTGTGCTGAGCCACCGATGTGATAGTTGTGAAAGCAAACACGTTTTCCGGATTGTGTTATCATACTTTATCGAATAAGCGCGCGGGCGAACTGGTGTTGCATAGTAGGACTTCGTCGACATGTATCTTCTACGTTCCGCTGTCTTGGAAGACCCAGAGACTAATTTTGCTCTTACCTCCCCTTGTATTCCCATTTATCATGCAAGCTTGGTGTCTTGTCTATTGCCTGGTTTCGTTTCGTTTTTCAAAATGTCTCACGTGTATCCCAAATTGACGACCACTTTTCCAACAGCTACACAAAGCTTGGATTTGCTGGGAACAAGGAACCACAATTCATCATACCATCTGGTGAGGGATTCGAAATTTCCCATGTGTTTACATATCCGTCGCTGCATCACAACTTTTGTAAAACACATTTGTTCTTGAAAGTATTGAAAATGCACTGGCAAGTCCCGACTCACAGGAGTTCTACTAATTTTATTTCTTGTTCTCTTATGAAATGTTTAATTATCATTGAGCACGGCAATTAAAACTTTGTCATGTAATTTGTATCTCGCATATTCATGGAGTACTGCAGTCTCGTCAGTTTGCATGAGTGATTAGCAGCAAGAAAGTATGTTCGCTTCTTCAAAGCACACTTGGGTCAGCTTTTCTACTACACATATTGCCAGAGGTGGAACGGCTGTGCCATTTGCGCCATTTTGCACTAGACGCATGTGTCTGCGCCATGCTGCAGAAACTGCGCCACAGCCAATACCTCGCCCCATTATGCGCCAAGTCGCAAAACATGCGCCAAAAAACTTTTTATTACGTCTTGATTTTGGTTTTTATCGACTCGATTGGCAACAATGAGGGCATTTAGCCTGGTCGGCCTTGCTATCCTTTGTCCTGTTTATTCCCCTTGTGTATCCCGAGTCGGAGACGCGCGAAAAAACTCGGATTCTAAGCGCTACACCACCTGCAACTGGATTGTTATTCTTCAACCATAAGCGGCTGAGCAAGTCGGCATAAGGTCGAATGGTTAAGCGTCAGACTGCCTGAGGCTCTGCGGCCCGGGATCCGGACGTCAGCCAGTTGAAAGCAAATGAGCAAAATATTCCTTTTAGCACTTCATCATTAGAAGTTGGAACCGCATTCTCGCAAGATAAATCGTGATTTGATAGAACTGAAACGCGGTCCGATCCGAAACTTTGCCGGCCAGCAGCTCTTACACGAGCGGTAGATCTGCTCGGCGTACTTTAACCTTGCTCCTGCTTATCGCTTCAAATACGATGACTAAGTTAATCGTATAGTCTGCTGCTTCGATATCGAGTTGCACAAAAGGATGAACTCAAATTTGTTGCCCTGTTCCTCCGTGCAACTGCACGTCCGTTGCTTACGCACGTCACATGGTTCGCACATATAATTACTATGTCGAGCACGTGTGGGTTGTGCGATAAGCAGGGCTGGTTTGCATCTTGAGCAGCTGAAAGCCACTCAGAAAATATCAAGGATGCTATCTTCAGAAACATAGGGTACTTGCTTTTTGATTCTCACTATGGCTCACACAGTTTCAAGTTTTCGCATCTGTTACACTGTTATCTCATCTACCTAGGTCCCTAACCACTCATGTTCATCTGTGCCGCTAAGCCACGATTTAAATTGCTTCCGTGCTTGTCTAAGACACAAGCTGAAGTGCAATGAAAACTGATCTGAGCTGCTCCTAGCCTGCTCCAGAACGTAGTTTTAGCTGCTCCCAACCTGCTCCAAAACAGCTGTTTCAGCTGCTCCCAAGTACATTTCATGAGTTCCACCCCTGATTGCACACTTGGGTCAGCTTTTGTACTACACATATTGCCTTCTTGCATGAAATGTAGTGGATAGCACAAACAAAATACACCAACAAAAGCAGTGCAAAGGCAATGACTTTATGGGGTAACGAATTCTTCTGTGTTTTTGTTTCTTCAGCCATAGCAATACGTGAGAGTGCCAAAATTGGAGACCAGGCAACCAGAAGACTAGCCAAGGGAATTGACGACTTGGATTTTTTATTGGGGATGAGGCACTTGATGCTTCTGGCTATGCTGTAAAGGTAAGCACCAAATGGAAGTGTATATCTTTCAATCTTATGACTTCTTTTGCACCTATCCCACCGAAGTCAAGTTTCTTCTGCAGAGGTTTTGACAGTTTAGAGGGTAATCTTTTGACGCACCTTGAAATTGAATTGTTTAGCACTTTCAATCGCAGTACTCTGCAGTGTGCCATGAAGGCCCTGGTAACTGCCTCTATGACTGTACAGTTATTAAGCTCCAGTGTCAATTTGTACGTTTTTAGTGAAACATTTCTTCTGAGAGAGTGCGAGAAACTGGGCCCAAAGCAACAAATAAATTTCCCCAAAAAATTTTAAATTGTTTTTAATCGTAGAAATACGATATAACCGAAACTAACCTGCAACTTTGCTGTTCTGCCATCTTGTGACGTCAGATGTTGTATAAATTTCAGCACATGGGCAGTTTGAGCCTGTTTCCCCCAGGGTCAGCAGTCGGAGGGCCGTCGCGATCGTCCGTGGGAAATAATGGCATACAATTCACCAAGCTTGTCTTACTCAAGCAATGACCAGCAAATGTTTTAAGATTTTCAGCACAAGATTTCAGGCTATTCGCTGTACACATTCGATCCGCTGACATGTGGACCCAGATGTCGCTTCTAAGTAGAATGGCATGGAAGGTTTTATTTGCTAGCAAGGTGTAAACTGTTTTCTAGCAAGACGCAAATGTTGCGTCGGACTGCTTGGACCCACTTCTGTCACAGACTTCTCGGTCGGAAACCCGTAAGATGTCACTCTGCTGCGTTTTTTCCTGGTGTTATTGCAAACCACAGCCCATCACCGCTTCCCCCACCCTCCATTGAATGCCACAAACAGCCTAAACCAGGCGCAGTTCGCCAAACCACACACGCTCACTATCGCCACAACACCGTGGAGTAGGGAGCGTTTTCTGCTCTCGGATACAACATTTGACGTCACGAGTGCCCCTTCTCGCTGTTGCCAGTAGAGCGACAACAACTGATTCGGAGGTGTACGCCTAAACTTCCAAATTTATTTTCTCGAAAGAAAATGAATATGTTGTATAAATGTTTCGTAGACATACTCACAGGTGGATGTTTAGCACATGGTGAAAATTTTATAAAATTCAACAACCATCAATATTTTGCAGCAGCTCCTCTTTGAAGGGAAGCTAAAGCACTTTTCGAGAGATCTGAGTTAGGAATAGACTTCTATAGCTTTTTGTCCCATGAATTCAGTTACTGCACTCAACTTGGGTAGGAGTAAACATAAACCACATTTGTTTTTATAAATATGTGCAGCGATTGACGCAGGGCGAGCCTCTCTGCTGCCTCTTACCTGTCCAAAGTGTTGTAATGTCATCATCCCTGAGCCAGCTTAGTGGCGAGCGCAGGGTCGTCTGATCCTGCTGCTGACATCACTCTTACTAGTATTTTTTTCGCTGCTCTCCTGCGCTCGGTGCCACAGCGGGCTACGTCGAAAATTGGGGATTATGACGCTCTGAAAAAATTGTGTAGCAAACTGCCGGGAAATTGTGTTGCAGGTGAAACGTTCCGGTATCGCTCCGTCACGTTGCTGAGCCTGGCACCTACACTCGTGGAGCTCTTCATCAGATAATAACGGTTTTCCAGACCCTCCCATACTCACCTGAACCAGCCAATTGGCATTGATGACATGACCTTTTTACCAGCCAATTGGCGTCAATCCAAGCTTTGCGGTTGATTTTAGGGGCTTCACTAAATCTGGCGACCCGACGCACCAAAGAGCATTTCACGTTGAGACAACTTTGGAAGTGCCTGCATTAAAGGGATACTCCAACGAAATTTCAGCGCTTATTTTTTGGTCTATAAGTGTTCAAAAAAGCAGTATCGCATCAGACACACCAATATCTTGTTAAAAAAGACACGAAAAGGAATTTTAAAACAAACGATTAGCAAAGAGCACCTGGTGGATGTTGCTAAAGCCTCGTTTGTAATGCCCGTCTAGGAACCTTGACAGGTTGTGACGATAACGGTCTCGCCTAGAACTATACATGTTTTGAACCTGACGTCATCCCGACAGCTCTGCGGCCAGCAGAAGAGAGGAGGGGGAAAGGAACTCCCCATTTAACGGGGCTCTCTTTTGTGTGTCCCAGAAGTCGCTATTCTCCCTCTACAAGATTATAGAAGATTAACCTGTCACTCGAAGTTCACACAGAAGCAGCTTTGTGGTTAGTTGCGGTGGCCAGATCACTGGCGTGCTTCGACCGCTTCGGTGGCTTGAACAGCTAGGGCATCCTGATGTCAGCCTCGCCGCAGCTTTGCTCATCCTGAGACCAACTATGTCACGATTGCGCCGAATGTGACGTGGCCTCCGCTAGCTGCTCTCCAAGCGCTTGTCAGAGTGGGCCATTTATAACGAAAAATACAGCCATCGGGCTCAAAATACAAACGTACGATTGTCATCTACGGATATTGTGGATCATATTCAGCCCATTTCTGAACACGACGAGTATATTTCAAATTTCGTTGAAGTATCCCTTTAAAACTTGCAGTTTTTACAGCGGAGCTGTTAAGGGCTAGTTTCCCCAGGATCGTGTCCGCCAGCAAACGAATGTCGACACAACACTCTGGACAGCTACCACCATCTATGAGCGACGGTGGCAACCAGACAGACGGCTTGCCGGTTGTCTGATTGCGGCAACCTTTCCAGCCTTTCCACTCTGGCTTGCCGACTTGCGGCCGGCCACTACTTCATTCCCACCAAAGTACAACTTCGCTGATCTTCCTTCTTCACTAGAGTGGAAAGGCTGAAAGTTTTTTTCTAATTCAACAACCTCTTTACCTTCCCTTTAAATTGAGAAGAGCATCTTACCTTTTGCCCTAGTACCCCATTCGCCATGGCATTGTGGAAGATTGGGACTTGATGGAACGTTTTTGGGAGCAGTCCATTTTCAAGTACCTGAGAGCTGAGCCTGAGGACCACTACTTTTTATTAGTAAGTCCCTTCTTGATTCCTATTCAAGTACAAATTGCATGTTTTTGGATGGATTTCTTTTGTGGTAGTTGAAGTTTCACTTGAAAAAGAAATATCACTAATTCTAGCAGCTGGCTATTGGAAACAGCCATAAGGGCTTGCTGAGTTTGGTCAAAGCTATAATAAAGCTGAATTCAACAGAACTAATTCACTCGTACAGTTTTAGCTGAAATCCCACTAAAGTCGGGTGACAGGTCGAGGGTTCAGGGGAAGTTCCTCCCACCCCTTTCCACAGCAGCATAGTGAAAGCTGGAGAGGAGGTCGCCTCCTCTCCAGCGTCCGCTCTTCTGAAGCGGAAAGAGGTAGGACGAGCTTCCCCTGAACTTAACCTGTCAACCGACTGTAATTGTAATAGTGTAAAACCTTTCATTTCTGTGTCCCCAGTATTTTGCGAAGTGGGCAGTGGGCTGATATTTGTGACCATTAAATTTTGCACATTCTGAAAGGTGGAAGTTTTCTCTCTAGACGATAAAAATATAGTATGCGTGCCCTTGAAGTTGGTGAATTTTCCAATTTGCGAAAATTGGAGGCTTGCAAGCATTAAGTTTTTTACAGTATTCTAAACTGCAGACAGAACTAATATTGTTTGTGAAAAACAAAAAAGAAACAATGTGCCTGTTTCAAAACAATGTGCCTGTACCGTCATTCTTGCCGGCGATTTTAATTATCCTTGTGTTGACGGAAAAGAAGTGACAATTTTGTCGTGTGTGGCTCCAGCAGAGGTGTCAACATTTATTGACTCAGTGAATAGCTGTGGCCTATCCCAAATAGATAGAGAACCTACAAGAATAAATTCTGTTTTGGATCTTGTTTTACCACGAATGTTGATGATATGAGATTGATTCATATTCTTGATAAAATAAGCGATCATAACTTAGTCCTGGTTGAAATGACCCGTCCAATAGCAAGTAGAAAAATTGCCCCTAAAATTACTAATGTTTATGACGAAGTTAATGAAACTTCTCTTAACTAGTCACTTGAGTGGTTTGCTTCAGAATACGAGCTGAACTTTAATGAAAGAACTGTCTAGTCTACCTAATTTGAATATTACTTAAAGGGTAACTGCAAAGAAAAAAAGTGTATTTTTAAACATCCTAATTGGGACAAGCATGTCACAAAACAATTATTCCGCCAAAAACAAAATTTTTTACAGCAATATTTTTTGCGCGAGACTGATTATAGTTTGCGGCTATTTCGTCCGTTCTAAATCGCGCGCCACAAAGTTGGTATTGTACGTCACGTAGTGGCTGCTATACGTCACAGAGTGACGTGTAACAGCCACTCGGCGCGCATCGAAAGAGCGGGAGTTTCAAATGTGGAGAAGTTGTGACGTCGACTAAATTACGTTCTATGGCGTAATTATTGCTAGAAAAAAATTGTTTTTTCGCGGAAGATTTGTTTTGTGACATGCTTGTCCCAATTAGGCTGTTTAAAAAACACTTTTTTTTCTTTGCAGTTACCCTTTAAAGAATAATGTAGGAAATTGATGTCAGAGCATGCTGATCAACCCTGGTTTACGAATATACTCAGAAAATTGAATAATAAAAAGAAATGTCTCTTTGCTAAAGCTAAAAAGACCAATCTTGCATGTGATTTTCAAAAATATTCAAATTGTTTAAGAGAATTTAAATGCATCATTAAAAAAGCAAAAGATAAATTTTACAGGCAAGATCTTCATAACTTGTTAATATCCATTCCTCGTAAATTGTGGAAAATTATATGTGCCAGGAAAGATGACTCCTTTCCTAAGCTATACCATGAACTGAACCAAGTGCTAACCAACCTGGAATTGGCTACCGTCTTCAATTACTTCTCGTCAGTGTTTACCTTAGAAAAATTGCGACTATCCTGTGATCAGATATGTAGAATCCCTACTGTTCAGTGTGAACCCATCATCTTCCACCTAAACGGTATCTTGAATGTAATAGAAAAACTCTCCTCAAGCTCTGCTCCCGGTGCCTACAATATCTGTCCAAAACTTCTCAAATTAACAAAACACATATCCTCCCACCTTTTTTTCTTCTTTATTTCAACAGTCTCTTGACTTGGCCACCTTACCCGTGGACTGGAGATTTGGGAGAGTTACCCATTTTCAAATTCGGAAACAAAAATGACTACTCAAATTGCAGACCCATATTAGTAACTAGTGTACCTTGCAAAATGGTAGAACATGTCATCTACTCTACTATTATAATTATCTGTCAGAAAATAATTTAAGATGTAATAATCAGTGTTGTCAGGAGGGGATATTCTTGTGAGACCCAGCTTTTCGAATTTGTTACTGACACAACAACTTTCACTCGTCTATACCTAACAACGTTACTAAACCACTCAGTTGGGAAACTGCCATAGAGACTGCTCTGAAAAAGTGGCCCCAATCTGTCCTCGCGAACCGAGCTAATGCCGAATACAACGCCGCCACTTCTCCCGCAGCGGCCACTCGAGGAACCGCACATTACTTCTATTTTGGCTTTCATCGGCCATTTTGGCACCAAAACAGATACAGTGGAAGAGGTTACAGGGGTGCCACCCCCGTCTCCCCAGCGGACGCGCCGCATCTTACTACCAAAGTTAAAATGTACCTAGGTCGGGACGCGCTATCTGAAAGCACCGCTGAGCCATGGTTGTATAAAAACAATATTAATTGTGCCGCAAAACCTTGCAAACTAAAGATTTTAAAAACATCACGCGCCCTTCATTTTGTACTAAACTCCAATAAATTTCATACAAAGAGTCTTTTCCGTTTGTTTTTATGCAAAAACATGCTTTCTAAAAGCTCAAGGTGACCACAGTACAGACAAATGATAAAGAGTGGCGCTGTTTGATTAGCTCGGTCTCGGTGGACGCCAGCGGCCAGGTTTCGACGGCGAGTTTCCCAACTGAGTGTTTTATAACGTTCATACCTACTGAAGCCATTTTTTATTTATTTCTCAAATGCATCCGACACTGTTCCTCACCAACGACTTTCGTATAAGCTTTCTGAACTAAACATTCATCCTTCTATTATACTCTGGATAGTTGAATTCTTAACTAACCGGACGTAAGCGGTTAGTTAGGACAAATCGAGCCCCCATGATATCTGGTGTTCCTCAGGACAGTATTCTGGATATAAACTTGAAAGTATAAAACAGCGAGGACGAGGACGGGAACAGGACATCTTTCAATGAAAGATGTCCTGTTCCCGTCCTCGTCCTACGCTGTTTTAATGAAGATGTCCTGTTCCCGTCCTCGTCCTCGCTGTTTTATACTTTCAAGTTTATATCCATTAACCAACACGCTTGCTTTCAATTGTAGTATTCTGAGATCGCTTCTATTCCTTATTTATATTAATGACCTTCCTCTTCATCTAACATCTTCCATCAGGCTTTTAGCAAACGATTGTTATGTATCGTTGTATTGCTACCCCCGATTGTGTTATTACAACAGGATTTAAATATATTTTCAATATGCGACTACTCCTTGCTAATGCTGTCCCTTGAAAAAGTGTAGAACTATAAATATTTAGGTGTCACATTTTCTGACGACCTCACTTGGAATACTCATATTACTGCTATAGTGGCTAGTGCTTGTACCTAAATCCTCGGGATATATTAAACGTAACTTACACCTCACCCCACATTCTGTTAACTAACTGCCTACAAAACTTTTGTAAGATCTAAATTGGACTATGCTAACTTTATTTGGTAGCCTCATCAATCCTATCTTATTAGCAAACTAGAATCGGTTCAAAACAAGGCAAGTCGTTTCAAATCTCATGATTACTCTCGAAAATCCAGCACAACTGCACTAAAACCTGCTCTCGACTTGTGCCCATTGTCTGAAAGAACTAATCTCTCTTGTCTTGTCATCTTCCACAAACTATTATTTTCCTCCTCCTCTTTTCGTGACTTTTACTGTACAACCACCATCACACATTTCCATGCGCCTTGACCATAATCTAAAAATTAAGCCACTATTCGCAAGGACTAATAAATATTATAGAACTCCCCACTGGCTCTTGCCATTAATAACTGGAATTCTCTTCCTCAATTAATTATAAATGAAACTAATCACAATAAATTCAGAGATCTTTGCAAGGCGCACCTCCAAACTGTTCATAATTACCATGTTTAGTTACCATCACCCTATTGTTCTCCTTGTCAGTCTTTTTTCATTTTTTGTTAAATATTTGTATACACCATGTTGTTCCTTATTAATCGACTGTTCTTTTGGATTTACCTGTTGTTCAACTTTGTCTTCTTGTCCCCCCTCATGTAATGTACTTCCCATGTACCTTTGAGGGATAATGAAATGAAATGTTGAATGTCATTAAAAAGTGAGCTTTGGTGTTGTCACTTTTATTTCGTCATCAGGGACTCTGGGTTGGATGCAGACCCCAGTGTTTGCACCCTTCACGAGTTCTAGATCCCAGACACTGGAGTTGTAGATAATGTCAGCATCTGGAGTTGTAATACCGGAATCTGAAATTGTAGAGCATGACATCATAGCACCAAATTCAACCTTTTAGACGGAGCCTCCCCTCAGCACCCCCTGAAAACCGGGAGTACACGGCCGAGATCATGTTTGAGTCATTCAATGTTCCAGGGCTCTACATCGCTGTACAGGTATGCTAAGCCTCCCTTCCAGCAGCTTGTTGTAGTGACTGAATCCATGCTCATTTTTAGACTGTCAGTTATTGTTGTTAAAAAGTGTTTTCCATGTTAAACCTCCCCATGTCTTAAAGGCACCGAGGTGTATTTTGAGGTTGCCTTTTCATTGGGCAGACTCCATCTGCACTGCCCTAAGCATCTTAGAAAAACCAAAATTAAAATCATGCATGGCCTTTTTCTCTATTAAAATTCAGCCAAAGGATTACAACACGCCCCTTTTCCTGAAATATATCTCGGAAAAGGTTGTAACACTAATGTTTGGTCATCTTTTTAATAGGAAAAAGGACCATGTGTGTTTTGTAATTTTAGGTTTAATAAGATGCTTAGGGTCCAAGATAAAATTTGCACATAAAAAATTATCGCAAGATCCACTTTAGTGCCCCATTAAATGATGTGACTTGCGTAAGCACATATATATTTCATATAAAATGGGGAAGCTAGACAAGTGTTGAATGCTCTATTCACCCATTCGGGCTGTGAAATTAGCTGATTAACATACTAAGTAATTAATTAATGTATTATTGACCGATTAATCGCTCACAAAGTAGCCCCCCCCCCTTCTAAAGGCCGTTCACACTCTTGCGACCTCTTAGAACTGGGTTCCTTGAAACCTCTTACAACGAGAGGACACACTGGCACCATCTATTGGGTAGCAGTGTAAACTTGGCGGTCCGGCATATTTTCTATTTCTCTCGCACATTATCCTTTTTTCTTGGCTCAAAATACTTTTGTCAACGTTATAAACAAACCTTTCTTATAGGTATTGCGCACATTTGACCTCGGAAATCCCGCAAAACCTTCGTTCTCGTGAAATGCAGTTCCAGGGTCACCGCATAGATGGCGCCAGCATGCCGGTGTGGTTTCTCGTCCTAAGAAATTTTAAGAGGTTTCAACAAATCTCGTCTCTCTCGGTCGTACTCGGTTGCAAGAGTGTGAACGGGCCTTCAGGGGTTGTCAAGGGCATCATCTATGTCCCTGTAGAGAATTGCTGTGGAATAAGGGCAAAATTTGAAGTCTAGTGCTTTCTGGCCTTGCTTCAATAGCCAAGCAGATCCTATCTGTCCCAGCCACTTCTTTGGACCCATAAAGAAACAGGGTAACTTACTGCATCCAGCATACGTAAATACTTCTTTCTTTTTTTGGGGGCAGCTGGCAGAATTAAGTTGCAAGAAAATTGCCAGCAGAAATTAATGTCATACTCATGTGTATGAGAGTTATTATATACGTAATTCAGAAACACAATCGGTGATGAATTGTTCATTTTGTCTTGTCAGTCTTGTCTGTGGAAAAGTTTGTTTTATAAACTGGCAACTTGAGATCAGTAAAAATTTCTCCATATGGTTCTTTGTCCTCTCCCCTATTTCTTCCGTCCGCATGGCAGAGGTATGTCAAACAACCCAATAAATTATATAATGTAAATTAGAAAAAAATATAAAAAAAATTGTAAAATATTGGGCAAGTGCCCACTTAAAATTTGGAGATAATCGCGAAAACCTGGGGGGGGGGGGGGGGGGGGCACTTCCCTGGTCATCAATTGTACATATAAATGTACCGTGCATATTTTCTCAGATCTCACAAATTTGGGATTGGAGCGACTTAGTGTGGAATGGGCGGATACGCAGTATTCTATGGTACTGTATTGCTGAAATGCATCTATTTTAATCTTCTATTTATAATTTCACACAAATAACAAATTCGTCCACTTCAATATTCGACTGACAAATGGATGGAAGGTCATCAATTCATTAGTTGAAATTTCTTATTTAGTGCACAGCCCTAATCTACCCATCTAAAGGAACATTTGGTGTTGGTATTAGGTTTTATTGTTTTTTTTTTTATGTTGGGGGATAATTTATACGTGATCGACTCGGGACGACTCTCAGACCAGGGGAGCTGCTCTCCAACTCAAACAATTGTCAACCTTTTGATGAATACCTCGGTGGAGGCCACGCTGGAAGGATGTTGTTTGGTTAGAACCGATGCACAATCCCTCTTAAAGATTTTGCCCTTTTTGTGATTGCAGGCAGTTTTGGCCTTGGCTGCATCCTGGACATCTCGCCAAATGGGAGAGCGAACCCTCACTGGACTCGTGATTGACTCGGGAGATGGTGTGACACATTGCATTCCAGTTGTAAGTGTTTTTGTTTTTTTTAATTATAATTGACAGAATGTTTATGCTTTTAGGCATGGAGGTAGGAAGCTTCTAGAGGCGATATGACGCCACCAGAGTTTAAGCCAGAAGTGTGGAGGGACAAGCCCCCTAACGATGACCATAACAGCTGCGGTTTTGGTTATGTTGGAGGCGAATCCCTCTACACTTCTGGCATCACCTTCTGATGGTATCGTGTCACCTCCAGGAGCTTCCTACCTCGATGCTTTGAGGTTCGTAGTTCTTAGGGTCTTGGAAATTTACCTTGTTGCATGTGTTTTGTCATTTTTCTAAGCAATAGAATCGCCAAACCGTACAGCCCACACAAAGCCTATCATATTATCTATATAAAATATGGGTTGTAATCGTTCATGATTGAAGAAGTCTTTTCTGTATCTCGTTCATTAAATGCTACAAAAGGGGTGGTTGGAAAATGGATGTTGCGCCTTTTAAATGTTCTAATAGTAGAGATTGAAAATCACTGTGTCGATCACAACTTTTGCTGTTTGAGAGAAAGCCACGACAACCGTTTCAAGGTTGAAGCTGGAGGCTTGATGTTATGCTATTTGATTTGGACCATTGCCACTATTTGCACACTTCTACCTATTAGGCCTTCATGTTGGGAAGAGCTTGGGTGGGGTGTACTAGGTATTGGAAAAGAGGAACTGCTTAAGGACAGGGTTGGAGATTATGCTTCGAGACATTTGTGCTGCTAAATGCTAAGATCACTCGAGCTGAACATGTATCACTGGAGAACCTTAAATTAATGAGGTTGGCGTGAAACTTGACCAGCCTCTCTCTCCCAAAGCTATATGGGAGGTAGTCGCAGATCTTCAGTGAGACTGGCATTCTGATGGAAACAGGATGGCTACCAATCTGAAAAATATTGGAGAACTTGGCACGTTGGCAACAGTCGGGGGAAATTGAGAATCCCTTTCTCTAAGCGACAGCAAGAAGACGCGCGTTTGGTGTGACACGCATTGCAGGCGACTTAGTCGGTATGCTGATGTAAATATTTGCCCATGAACCGTGGTGTTGGGAGAACCCGGGGATTCAAAATCTGAATCACTTCGTCTTGAAAACGCACGCTTTGCCGAATAGCTTCACGACACGATAGCTTGTCTTTCAAGCTTCCCCACTTCTTCTTAAATGGACTGTCTCTATGGGCTGTCTGCAGCATGACGAGTTGAGTTCATTTCTGCTGCTCGACTGACAACATTTCGAAGTTCAAAATAGAAAAGCTGCCAAATATAAAAAAAAAAAAAAACCCCTGCATTTTAGGCGCAATTTGTCTCCTTTAGGAGTCGGTCAGGGTTTTGAAGAATAGTTGGGGAAAAACTGGAAAAGTTGAAAAATTTGAAAATGTCATTTTTGTAAATACTTAGGGAAAGTGTTAACAAATAAGGATTGCAAAATGACGCATATTGGCATGTTGTTGCTAAATGCAGTGACATGTGCAGTATTAGTTCCACTCTTGCATCAATGTTGCTCAGTTGCCTGTTTCTTGCATTCTGTCATACAGCTTTAATGCTACCACCAAAGCTAAGGATGTTGATGTGTGCATGTCCAGCAATAACTTTTTTTTTAATGTTTCTTGAAGCTGTTATGTGCAAGTGAAATGAGCAGCGTTACAGTGTGTATTTGTTGCTTATTTCATTGTATGTTTGATCATGTTTCAGGCCGAGGGCTACGTAATTGGCAGTTGCATCAAGCACATTCCCATTGCGGGCCGCAATGCTAACTTACTTCATTCAGAGCCTTCTGCGTGAGCGCGAGGTTGGACATTCCACCAGAGCAGTCACTGGAGACTGCTCAAGGCCATCAAGGTAGTGTTAGAGCTCAGAACCATCTCTTGGTTTTAACGTTTGTGCAATTTTGTGACTGTATCTATTTGTAAATAAGCCTTCATGTCTACCGTAAAGATCCGAAAGAACGCCTACCCAAAATTAAGAGATAAATGGTGAAAAACATGGGGCGGGCTATCTTTGTGGTTGCGTCAGCAAAACGTTTTCAAAAATTAATGATACACACCCCTGGCACCGGCTACAGACCACATGACGCGAGAACTGATACCTGCAGATCACGAACACCGCAAGTTCGCCTTTCATGTTGCGATAAACACGTGGGAATTCGCTACGAACTCCTGTGTCACGGGAAAGGATACCGCAGGTTGCAGACGCTGCAGAATCATGTTTCCACGGTGCAAAGGACCTACGGAAACCTGCCGAGGAATCGCATCTCACGGGAACTAATACCGCAAATCGCGGACGTAGCAGTTTCAAGTTTTATGGTTCAATAAACACGTGGGAACCCTCTACAAACTTGCAGTTCACGGGAACCGATATTGTGCGCACAGAGCGCGGACAAAAACGCAGCAATCCGCTGCAAACTCGTATGTTACAGGAACAAATACCGCAGGTCGTGTGCGCAGCAGAATCATATTTCACGATGCAATATACACAAGGAACCTACTCGCGTGGAATCGAGATCCCGCACGCACATTGCGGACAAAGACACAGGAATCCGTTACAAACCTTATGTCACGGGAACGGATACCACAGATTGCGGACACAGCAGATTCGCATTTCACGGTGCAACATACATGCAGGAACAACTGCCCGTGTTGCGGGAGCCGATATCGCGGGCACAGATCACAGGCAAAAATGCGGGAACCCGCTATGAACTCGCTTGTCAGATGTGCTGGTATAGCAAATTGCGTGGTTCATGCGATTCCCGTCTGACATCGTGTGACGTCCGACAGGAATCGGGGATGGGCAATGTTTTGGAATTCTTATGTCCAGAGATTTAGCCAGAAAAACGGGATGGGCGATCTCTCGGGGGCGGGCATTCTTTTGGAACTTTACAGTAGGTGTCTGGGCTTGTCCAGAAGCCTATCTTGGATGTTCTGGTTGACATTTTCTTTTGTCTGACCCCAGGAAAAGTTGTTGCTACATCTGCCCTGACATTGCTAAAGAATTCTCGAAGTATGACCAAGAACCCAGCAAGTGGATCAAGAAGTATGATGGCATGAACACTGTGACTAAACAGCCATTCAGTGTGGACGTTGGTTCACGAGCTTTCTTGGTCCCGAGATTTTCTTCCACCCAGAAGTGAGTGTGACCTAACAGTGTCCTGCTTTACCTTTCTCTTAAATGACACAAACTAAATGGAGTGATTGTTACTTCTGATAGTGTGCTGCTCAGCACCTTATAGCATGTCATGTAATGTCTTGATCCCTTCCTTGTTTTCAGTTCTCCAATCCTGACTTCACAACACCCATATCGGAGGTTGTGGACACATGTGTGCAGAGCTGTCCTATTGATGTGCGTCGTCCCCTCTACAAGGTTGGTGGTTGTTTGATAGGTTCCTCTTTCGTTATTTGCACCAGAGAGTGGTTGGGGGCAACATGTTAGGTCGTTTGTACCATAAGGTGGTTTTGTGTTGCGATTTTCTGAGTTTCTGTTGTAGACTATACTTCGTGTCACTAGTTGCGTGCAGTACAGGCGAAGATAACGCCAGGCGAGGAGAAAGGGGCAAGCACTAGGAAGGCTGGGGACAAGGAGAGAAACATCCTCTCTTCTCTAACGTTCCTAGTGCTCTCCCTTTTCTCCTTCCGTCCCTGCCTTCCTAATGCTCGCCCTTTCTCTCTTTCTGGCATTGCCCTCGCCTGTACTGCACACAACTAGTGACACGGATGTAGTTATTAGAGTGCAGCACTTTCCACGTTTGGGATCTTCAGGCGAGGTCTTCAGCAGCTTTTAGGTTTGTAGTCCCAAAAGCGGGATGGGGACTGAAGAGCTGAGAGGAAGGATCACATATGACATTCTTTGTCATTCAGAAGCATTAACTATGCCAGCAGGTGTGGGACACATGTGTTAGCAATGCTTCTATATCACTTTCCGAGTAGGAGTTGAGAGACTCTACTCGA
>JAZHYW010055090.1:0-100285 GCA_037355805.1 Ixodes ricinus | reverse complement strand
TTTAGACTCAGGCTATGTGGCGCAAGCTGCCGCCCGTTACAAAGGGTATAGCCATTAACATCCATCCATCCATCCATCCTTCCGGCTCGAAACACTGTGTTTTGAAGTCTTGAAGTTTTGAAGTCCAAGCATATTTGTACATTTAAATTATTTCTGGCAACATGAAACAAATATTACGTGGTATTTATGCATGCTCGAACGATTATGCACATACTCCGACATTGCATGCATACATTTACATGCATATTAGTTTATAATAAAGCGTCCCGTTCTATTGTTCTAACTGTACAATCGTCAGAGAACATAGCTAGTTACTGAAAATTGCGATTTGTAGATTATTATATCCTTCCCTGCGCTGTCAATCTGTCTAACTGTCCAATGGACTAGTCGCCCTATGACGAATGTTCCAATGTGACAAATGATCCTTTCACCAGTCGGCCTGCGACAAATACGGATTTGACGAATCGTCCTCATTCTCATATTTTTACCACCCCTCCTCTCTCCTCAAAACGTGAAGCTTCACCTCGCCTCAGGTAGACTACTATTATGTCCTACACTTTACATTTTTTTTCGTTTTATACAATTTAATTATATTTTATTGCAAGATAAATAACAACCTGCACGCGAGCACTTAAGAATAATATTTCTGGGAAACAAATTTTATCATATGATGCTGCCAAACAGTAGTTATTTTGTTGTTAATGACAGAATGCAAAATAATGCTGATGACGTCTTTGTCAAAAATAGTTTTGAGGACGACTACCAGAGTCAGAATTTCCTATAGCCAAGCGAGCAGAAAACAAAATATCAGAAAGATTTTTTTTTGTGACCCCAAAGTCATGTTTATTGCTTTCGCTGGATTGGCAATAAAGAATGACAACTACAGCACGAAGGGTGTTTCATGTCAAAGGATTAATGCTAGCGTCATTTTCATCGCTACTTCCATTGTCTGTTCCCCTTCCCCCGGTACAAAATAGCAATAAGCCCTGACGGACCTCTCAGGTTACCCTTTTCGCAAATGTTTTCCGTTTTCTTTTTTTCATAGTCGCACTTTTGTTTTCGAGGATTGCCCAACGCTTCCGCCTTTCTGAAGAAATAGGCAGTGCCGATAGAACGAAACAAGTTTAAAATGTATTTATTATTGACGGACTAACTTCTTGCAAATTTTGATCATTTAACTCGTAGCAATCGCTGGTATGGCATATCAAGTGGCACGCATACTGCGAGCGTAGGGCCGTTGAATAACACTGTAGGCGAGCCTAGTTTTTATTTTGGTATCGCCAAGTTGTCGCAGAAAAAGAAACGTACCTACACATGGGAACCATGTGGCTACATTAGGTATTTACGTAAAGCTTGAGTCTTTCCATGTAGGTGTCATTTATGATAATGATATGAGTGACTGACAAAAAACACTAATTTGAAATGAACGTCTTAATTCTTCAACCAATTAACTTATTATTTCGGTACCAGTACTGGTCAATTGAGCTCATTCAGAAATGACCATCAGGGCAAGCGCAGAGCGAAGCACTCGCAAACCCGCATCTGGCCAAAAAGGGGTCAGGCAAATACTGTATTCTTTTTAATATTCCTATTGTTTAGCTGCCAGAGTCCCTTCCAAGACAGAAAATATATTTATAACAATTGTTTCTGCAAGATTAAAACTTAGATATGCTGCATTTAAGAATATTACACTAAATAAATTATAAATGTTTAGTTGTTACAACACTACAGGGTGTCACAAACATATTTACAGGGTTTTTCCACCGCAAAAAATAAACTAGGCATCGCCGAACGCTCATTCTCCGCCCAAAGGTAGCGCTAGAGGTCACAACCAGATGCCAAAGTTTCAGCCCGATCCGATAACTTAATCAAAAGTTATAAGTGAATTTCTGAAAATTTCAATGGGAACCTGGAGCCCATTTTTGGCCGTTTTCGGTTTCTGGTGCCATATAGCCCCATGTATTCGAAAACTCCGTCGGCCACCATTTTCCCATTGAAATTTTCAGAAAATCACTTATAACTTTTGAATAAGGTATCGGATCGGGCTGAAACTTTGTAATCTGGTTGTGACCTCTAGCGCTGTCTTTGGGCGGAGAATGAGCGTTCGGCGATGCCTAGTTTATTTTCGCGGTAAAAAAGACCGTGTAAATCTTCCTTTGTGACATTCTGTATATTTGCCTTAGTTAAACAAAAAGGTCCAAAATGTTCCGTAAATAAAATTATATTCATATTTTACATCACAAGCCCGTATGAGGACATACATGGAAACATTTCAAAGGTACGAAGGTACTCAAAACACTTTAGAAAATGAGATATAATTAATTTTCGCGCAATTGAGAGATGTTCCTACGGACGCGCCGTGCCCACAGTTCCTGTGTGCGAACGTTCTTGCTTTAGGTTTTACAGCGTCAGCTGGTAACCTCAAGCTCTCTGGAGATTGTTGTCGTATCAACAGAATACTCTGCTCGCTCTACGCCCCAAACTTGGGATTACAGGTCACACATGTAGTGTATAGCTTAGTGTACTCAAGCACCTCTTCGTAAAACTATTATGCGTGTTCATTTGGCCAGGGGTTTCAATGAGTTACATACTCACTCTAGTTGTTTTTCGCATTTCACCAAAGTTGTGATGAAAAACTTACCATCGAAATCAATTATTTATGGTTATTAAAACAAACTCAAGGTCTACTAGTTAACTTTCTAACATCGTAAAAAATGCCAGCCTTTATGACACTTGACCAAATGGTGTAAATCGATCCGATAAAACGGCGTTCGGTGAACACTTTAAGAAAAAAAATAGTCATATGTGACTACCTTTTGGGGTGGTAAAAAGTGTCCCAAATATAACAACCCCTAGGGTAAAAAGGACGATCCACACGTACTCACAAAGCATGTAGTCAAATTTGACTGCCCCTAAAGCAACATGGCGGTCGGTTACCGAGCCTCGAAATCCCCGGTAAGGCCAAGCGAATATCACGGCTTTTTGCCCGAGTGAGAAAATAGAGCGCATACGCCTATTCGACGTCTTCCAAGCGGCATCAGACACACTAAACATCCGTCCCCAGACACCGGTACCGTACCTATATCCTGTAAAGGCGGCGGTGTGTGTGCCGGAATCGCCGCGATTGCCCCGACGGCATCTCGCTAGATTAACTGTATTTTTACCGCCGGCGGAGTACGCTCAAATAAAGAAATCGTTACGCGAGGAATAGGCATGCTGACTTTATTGAGCACACAGGCAATAAAGAAAAAAAAACTGACTTTATTGAGCACAACTTATGCTTGTCGTATGCGGCGATGAATCGCTAGGCACCTTCGTCCACACCAACGAAAGCCGTTCGACTCGCACCGACGCTACCACTATTTTTTTTTCTATTTTTTTCTTCGCTTGGGCCTCCCTCTACCGAAGTGGTTATCCATTCGCGCGCGTATGCCTGCACTTCGCAGCTCTTCGACACAGAACTAGCATTTAGGTGACCGAGTGGCACAATTATTATTATTATTATCGAACTGAGAGGCAGGAACGTAGGGAGGCCAGTGGACCGCAGGCCAGCCAGGCCAGCTGTTTTGGAAATCAATAACTACAGGACTGCTTAACAATTAGCTTATTAAATAAAGTGGCAGCTTGCGCCACCTAGGAAGTGTAGTAGTAACCGCTAGATGGCGTTAAAAAAATATTGATATGTCTTTTTATTTCATATTTCACGGGACAACTACTCACACACCAACACACACACACACAAACCCCAACCGAACATTGTTACAGGAACATACATATCAACAGTACAACAAGGCACAAACAACTCCAACACAACTCCGCAACTCCACCCTACCGACCCGGTTCATATATATGGCCTACCATACTCTGACAAGGACTAGGCAAGTGAGTGCCACTGTTTACTAGATGAATACAGAGTATTTGCAAGTATTATTGGTATACAAGTGCTCTGTGTACTTAAATTGCCAGGCTAGACACCTCTCTTGATCTAGCGCTTCGAAGGGCAATATGATATGGAAGTAATCGGCTAGAATAACACCGCACGGCATGCTCCTGATCAGTTTCGGTTTCAGATTCACGCAGTGATAAATTTACTAAAGCCATGTTGGCCCATGCTCGTTCCGCGCGTGTAATATCAGCAAAAATTACATCAATATCTGCATTCCTAGTCAGTAATCGGCTAAAGGCAATATAATCCTTAGTGTCGTGTTGTTCAATTGTTCTTTTTTCCTTAACTCCTTAACTCCAGTGCTTGAGAATAGGTGATGCTTTCCCGTGTTGTATATATATATATATATATATATATATACCGGGTGTTAATTTTTAATTTGAACAGATTTATTTTAAAAAAAAACATAAAAGATGCACTGATACGGTTTGTGGAGGTGAGTCATTTGTGGTGAGTGCGGGTTGGGGTTCTCCCACATGCAAAAAGACTAAAGTTCCTCTGATGCATTACGGCAGCGGCGGCTTAATGAAACTGGCTAGTGAGATCTGTCTATTTAAAGTTAAAAACCCTGAGGCTGCTGCGCATCTAGCCGTTCCCACCACGGAAATCCTATTTGTGCCAAGGCCATTAGATTTTCATGGAGTGATATATTTTCATTAAGTATTTGGTGTCACCATGTCACGACCTGGTGGTTTTCAACACCCATGGGCTATATAATTCCTCTGCACTTTCAAAGAATTCTGTCACATTTGAAAGATGAGAGGTTGAAAAGAGGAATGGGGAAGGAAGTCAGAAGAAAGGAGAGGTGAAGCAACGCGACTGACCGAATCGTCCTGGGCGAGCCAACGCAGGACACCTGTCTGTGCGAAGCGCAGGCTGGGGTGGTGTTTTGTCAAACCCGGAGTCCCTTGAAGAAAACCTAGCCCGGGCTTGGCTCAACTGCCAAGACCCCAGTTTCATCAGACACGGGGACACCTGGCACAGCCAGGCACGCAGGCGGTCTGAACAAACGCTGGGCTCGGGGCTCGGGGCTCGGGGCTCATGGTGATTGGTGACGCCACTCACCAAACACCCACAAGCGCACAAGTCTCCTGTGGCGACGCAACCCTGTAAAAATACATTCAGTGCACGAAATGCATACTGATTGAGCCAAGCGAGAGATACAGTTCAACTGAAACAAAATGAAGGCTCAACTCAGACATATGATGGACGCCCAGGTGCGGTTGTCTGTCACGTCCAATGTATTTTACGTCCTCCTAGTGAAGTAATAGTCATCATAGATGAACTCACAGCTGGGCGTTTTCAGATAAGATCGAACAACTATGTCCAGTGGCCATTTTTAATTTTGATGAAAAAAATGTATTTTGCTGCCTCCATGCCCAGAAGCATAAAACCAATGCTTGTTTTCGGAAAAAAATGTATGTCTTTCCGAAAAAACTGTGTAAGCACCTCCTCAGCCACGTGCGCGTTTTGCGTATCGCGCGATGTTTACATTTTGGGCGGCTTCCCCAAAACAACTGTTCTGGCTACGGGTCTAAAACTATTCAGTGAAAAATTAGGCATAAATATAATTGACAAACAGTATAAACCACCGAATATTAGGGTTGTTATTTTGAGAAAAAAATCGCAAACACGATTGTATTCAATTGTACCACTTTAAACATGTGTTCTTTCATAGCACTACTTTAAACCTCGTCGTCAGCAGCCCTGCCTTCCCTCGAAGGGTAGGCTCCGAAATTCACTGATGCGAGAAATCTGTATTTAAATTGTTGACACGGGCTTAAGCTGAGCTAGTTGGGTCATTCTTACGATGGGCCAGCTGAACAAAGAAACCACGCATAAAAACACCATTCACACTGCTGGACAAACAACTGTTTAATCAGTTAAATTGTTGACTTGTGCCTCAATCTCACCTGTAAGCTTTTGTATGAATTCTTATTTTTTACAAACTCCTGTCACAGTGCTTTCTCTTGACAGACCTCTATATTTTCGACCCCTTTCTTGCCCTTGTTTGAAATCGGCAACGTCCTATATTTCTATGCTCCCGTTACGGCAATTCTGCATATGAATGAATGCCCTGTAAAATAAAATAAACAAAATATATTGCAAAGCATTTTTGAAGGGCATCATATAACAGATTATGAGCATTGATCTGTGGACAGTAGAATAAAAATTAAGATGGCCTTCATTTAAAACTGAGTTTCCAATTATTGCAAAATCGGTAACCTGTCTACACTTCGATGTTTTTTTGTTTTTTTTGGTTTTGTTAGAAAGGTTATGGTTTTCAATTTTAATGACAATTTATGCGAATATAGAACAGACGCGTCCAAATCATGTTAAAATTTTTGAATTTCCAGTCCTTTAAGATCCGGATCCATCAAGCTCTGAATTGCTTCGTAATCGATAATACATGTTTACCTTCTTTTAGTTTATGTACAGTCTCAGCACAAAAAATATTAAACCTAAGGCGACAACAGTTTTTTTTTATATATGTAAATTTTTTAAAAAGACAGTTTCACGCAAGTCGCAAAAACGTGCGCGTATACCGACAGTGTCATTGTGATTTTTGTTCCTCAAGAGAAATTTTATTTTCCGCGAAGAAAGTTCGATTATGTTTTTGCTGTTGCGTAAAACGTAAAATATATCTTTTGGTAAAAATAAGAAAAAAATGTCGACCGGACATGGTCGTTCGATCCTATCTGAAAACGCCTAATAGAAACAATCTCAGTCAATCGAAATTCTTTTTTTAAGTATCTTTATTTTCTACGGGTTGTGCGGCCCTCTACGGCGGCGGATCTATTGGCACTCACAGGCGGCGCAGGTTCAGGTTCTGCCGTGCCCTACCTATTATATCATGTTACCGCCAAGAATGTAGGCTGATCTGTTTGCAAAGTTGCTCCGGTTGCTTCCTCTATGTCGCGTAGACGGAGACGCTATACGCCGGCTTTTGGAACAGGCACCGCGAAGCATGTTACAGGCTGGCGTACCTCGATCGCTCCGGCCCATGGACAAAATGGATTACGAATTTTTCTTCAAAACTACCGTCCACCTCTCTGCTGGCGATTTGTCTTTTCCTGACCGCCCTGTAGCATTTTTACGCTTTTTAATCATAATGAAAGTGTGAAGATCGGGTATGCTCACGCGCCATTTACGGCAACTGCGGTAGCGTCAATTTGGCCATACGTCTCGCTTTATAACTTAAAATCCACACAAATATTGCATTATGGTTTTGCAGACTCTGTTAGTACATATTATAAACGTTAATTGCCGAGAGTTTAAAGAATATTATTGATGGTCTTATTTTTAAGAAAATGATTTTAACCCTCTGTTTCCCATAACGTTACCACTTGCACAAATACAAATATTACCGCTTGGTTTTACTTTGAGGGCAATAAATGAAACAGAAAAAAATAGGGCAGTTTTAAACAACGTTTTTTTCTTGAACAAAAGTGATGTACACATATGTGTACGCCAGGAATACCAGGTCACTGTTTGCGAAATTGTTCAAAACAGTTGGGTGGTCAATCCTCTTCAATACAAAGGTACGCCCTGCACTTCCTGCATTGCATCCTTCTACGTCCGTTGCATGTTGGCAGCTTGCATCGCGGCACATTCTCTTGCGGGACCTTGATCAGGACATGGTATACCCCATCGTATCTCACCGAATCTGGAATGTCCGAGGCTCGGTTCGACAGGGTGTTGAACCGACTGTCTTCGAGGTCTGCTTCAGTAGCATCTTCTGCCTTCATCAAGCGGATTTCCACTTGCAGCTTGAACTCTGCAAGCTGCAGCTGGGAGCCCTTTACCGCGCGGTAGATGAGCCAGCTGTTTACAACTGCAAGATCAAGCACGTGAAAGATGATACTCATGCAACATTTCTTGCTTTTGAGTTCGTTTCGGTAGAATAAAAGAAGCTGATCTGCTCGATCAACACCACCCATACTCTGGTTGTAGACTTTGACCAAGCTCGGTCTATGTACTTCGAACTTCAAGCACTTTTTGTTCTTCAGTGGGCAACGCCCCATCCTCCTATTCCTCAGTGGTAGTGCATCCCAGCCTGCGGCGCTTCATTAGAAGTTCAACTGAGGCAAAGAAGTTGTCACAGAAGATTTCTTCTCCTTCACAGCCATCAGTAAGTCGCACTTCAATCTTTCCACTTTCACCAATTTCGTTTTCAATGTCTTCTGGGTCAACAACAAGATTGTCACCGCAAAGCTGGAATTTATAGACATAGCGTGAACTTCCAGCAAGAGTCCTAACTTTATAACCCCACTTTTACGGATTTTTCATTATATAAACCTTCAACCTCGAGTCTACCCTTGAAAGGTATCATCACCTCGTCCACTGCAATGCAGGGCTCCATTTCTGCGGCTTGCAGAAACTTCTTATTGAGTGGGTCAAGGATATGATGTATCTTGTAAAGCCTGTCATAGCCGTCCTGGTTTTTGTTCTTTTCCACACCATTGTTGCTGGCGTAGGAACAAGGAAACCCCTTCATCGAAGCGGTTACGAAGCATGCACTCGGATATTCCTGACTGGCGCAATAACCGTGACCAATACATGCGCCTGAAAGGCAAGGACACTACGGACCCGTAGAGAATCATCCCAATAAATTTTCTGATTTACTCGCTTCTGATGGGCTTCACCTTTGATTTGTACTTCTAGATCCTGTAGCGATTCGTTTCAATCGTGAGATGTTCTATAAAATCCTCATCAACTAGCTTAGTGAACTATACTCAGTGATGTTTTCGCTTCTGCTGCCGTCACCCATAGAATGTTTTCACTTGTCTGAAAGCCCTCATTGAGTTGCAAAGTCTTTTTTACCCAGTGCCATTTCTTTTTTACCTTGTTCTTCACAGTTGTTGATCCCATGCACTTGTGTATCATCTGTGTCAGATGAGTTCGATGAATACTTGTCGGGGGAACTTTGACTGGCTGGGGCTTCCACACAGTCATCATCCAGTTGTCCAAGTCGGAGCATTCGCTGCCATTTGGGCTTTGGGCCGTCGAAAAGAATAGCTTGAATTATCTTCTGTCAGGTTGACGTGTGTCACAAAAAAAAATGTTTGCGAGAACACTGTCAACGTCTGCATATGCAGACACACTTGTTTTATAACGTATATATCACAGGAGAGACCTCCATGCAACCGTGAATGCTGCGAGCGAGAATATAGAACCCCATTTTCCTGACGGCAACGCATGCGGACGCTGTCAAGACAACAGGCGCTGTTCAAATTTTACAGTACTTTTACTCTTTAAATTTATGCAGAATGCACCGCCAGGGATTCCTATCTATGGAAAAAAAGTAATTTATACAAATATAAATAATTTTGTTACAAAACTTTATTGGAAAACAAAGGGAACACACGGTGAGCCGCACCTCGTGGAGGAAGCCATTGTGTTGTTCTGCCCGTCAGTCAGTCAGTCAGTCAACAACTTTATTGAACCTTATTAAATGGGCTTGTGCCCAAAACGAGGGTTCGTTAGGGAGGGGAATAGGGGAGGGATCTTCTTTCCGACAATCGGGTCTTTAACCGATGCTCTATTTCTAGTGTCCTTAGAATCACTGCCAACTGTGTCTCGTAGTCCTCTGCGGCCCGGAGCACACACCAGGGAGGATCTTCGTCTTGATGGTCCGGTCTGCTTTGGAGCGTGGCTGGTATCGGGTTGCTCGGGCACATCCAATACGTGTGCGCCCAGCTACCTTCTACACTACCACATTCCTCGCACTTGTCGCTGAAGAGATCCGGCCAGAATCTGCTCAGCATGCGGGGAGTTATGGTGTTATGTAGCTGAAGTCTTCTCCACGTCGATTCTTGGGTTCGCGAGAGCCGCTTATGAGGGGCGCCCATGGACTTGCGCTGCATCCGGATACTTCTTAGAATGTCGTTGTACGCTCGAGGGCCTCTGTCGTATGGCGAGGCCCCATAGCAGTGGTCTCCGTCCGTTGTGGCCTGGCAGCTCGTCGCCCGGATTTGTTGTGCACGGGTGACGAGTGCGTGGGCCTCTTCGTTCCCCGAGTGTCCAGAGTGTCCGGGCACCCAGGTTAACGAGAATCTGGATCCTGTCTGCGGTGTCTTCTTCTGAAGGATCTTGCAGGCTGCCTTGCCAACCTTTCCATCTCCAAAGTTCGAGATGGCCGTTATCGAGTCTGAGGTGGTTGTGGCTGCTTTGGTTCTGGATGCAGCTATGGTTAAGGCCAAGGCGACGGCTTCTTCTTCTGCCTCATCAATATTTTCCGCAGAGATGGAGGCGGTAGTCTTGTCGTTGGTGCTGTAGACTGCTATCACGTACTTGTTCCATGTTCCTGGGCACGGGCCTGCGTCCGCGTGGTAAACATGTTCCTGGTCGCCGTGAAGCTTGTCCAGCGCTTTGGCTCTGGCTTCTCTCCTGTCCTTGTTTCTCTCAGTGTCCATGTTTTTCGGTAGAGGCGGGACTGGTACCGAATCTTTCCATTCTTGGGATATTGCATTTCTGCTTCTGAGGACGTGTTGTTCACATTCCTTGATTCTCTGGAGAGTCCTGCGTCCCGTTTCTGTTCTAGAGAGCCGTAGGACTTGCGACTGCTTCTGTGCAGATCTCATTTCCTCGAAGCTGTTGTATATTCCTAGTTGTTCCATCGCTTCTGTAGACGTAGATACTGGTATGCCCAGTGCTATCTTGAAAGCTTTCCTTACAATTCCGTTGAGTTGCTTGATCGAAGCCTCGGTCAGGTCCATGTACGGCGCCGCGTACATTATCCTGCTTAGGACGAAGGCTTGGACCAGTCGGCATGTTCCATTCTCCTTCAATCCGTAGCTCTTTCGTGATACTCTTCTCACGAGTCTCGCAACGTTGTCGGCGTTTCTCTTGATGTCAGCGATGAGACTGCTCTGCTCCCTCTTGATAATTACCGTCATGCCGAGAATTCGAACTTTTTCGGCTCTCGGTACGTCGATCTTTTGCAGTTTGAGGTAGAATTCCATCTCTTCTCTTAGAGCTCTCTGCGACGGTGGTCTGACTTGAAGCGCCGATTTTTCAGTTGCAAGCTCCAGACCCATCTTTGCAGCTTCTTCTTTGACAATTTCTACGCCGGTTTTCATCACTTTCCCCATGTATGGTGAGGGATGCGCTGTCCAAATCGTGATGTCGTCAGCGTAGATTGCGTGCTGCAGCCCCGCGACTTGCTCAAGTTTCCGCGACATTGGCAGCATGGCGATGTTGAAGATTAGCGGAGATATTACTGCTCCTTGAGGAGTTCCGCTGCCAACATTTACTGGGAAGGTTTCGGACGTGTCTCCTTCTAGCTGAATGTTTGCCGTCCTGTCTGATAGAAACGAGCGAACATAGTTGTACGTTCGCTTCCCTAGTCCAAGCTCCGAGATTTGCCTGAGTATAGCCGCGTGTGATATGCGATCAAAGGCTTTCTTCAGATCGAGTGCTGCTAGGGCGGTCCATTTCTTATTACCTTCTTCTTCTCTGAGCTGTATAAACACGTCCTGCGTCGACAGGTGTCTTCGAAACCCAAACATCTGGTGCGTAAACAGGTTGTTCTCCTCCATATACTCTTGAACACGTACTTGAATGATGCGTTCCAGCAGCTTGCCCACGCAAGATGTGAGGGAAATCGGGCGCAAGTTCTCCAACATGAGTGGCTTGCCCGGTTTCGGTATAAAGCAGACTGTGGCGTGTCGGAAACTGCTCGGAAGGTTTCCGCTGGTCCATAGCTCGTTAAAGTAGTCCGTGAGTCGCTCCACGGAATTGTCGTCGAGGTTTCGTAGCATGCGATTTGTAATCTTGTCTTGGCCTGGTGCGGAAGTCGTTTTGACTCCAGCCATGGCCTTTCTGACTTCGCTTTCGGTGATGGGCGCGTCCAACTTGTCGTTTATGGCCCCTTCGTATTCCGCTGAGATTGGAATCTCGGTAGTAGAGGGCGGAGATTCTAAGTATTGCGTCCTTAGTTTGTTGTAGATTTCTTCATCCTTGAGGTCTCTGACGAGTTTCGCTAGGAGTTTGCGCTTCTCGAGTTTGGTATCTTCCGGCGCCAACATGCGCCTGAATAGGGTCCATGGACTCCTGGTGTGAAGCCGCCCTGCAGTTCGTCATACATTTGCTGCCACTGTTGTTGATTTAATTTCTGAGCGTATTCTTCAATCTCCTTACTGAGCTTGGCCGCTTTTTTCCTCGATTTACGATACCGCTTTCCGGTGTTCTTCCATCGTCTGTATATGGAGCGGTAAGCTTCTAGCATATGCTGAAGTCTACTGTCCATAGTCCGGGCTTGGGTGGGATTTTCTACTTCGGTCGTAATAGACTCGTGATCTTCGACTAGCTGTGCGCACCATTCTTCGATCGTGTGCAACGGCCTGTCTTTCCGCTTCCGCCTGAACTTATCCCAGTCCGTGCATTTCTGCGTTGGGAATTTTGCGCTCTTGTATCCGGGCAGGGGGATCCTCGTCTCGATGACGTAGTGATCGCTGCCTAGATTTTCACGCGTGTTCAGCCACGTGTAGTCATCGATGTTGATACCAAACGTGAGGTCCGGGTTCGTGTCTTTCTGAGCACTGTTTCCAATCCTGGTGTAGTCCGCAACTTCGTTTAGGAGAAAAGCTTCGTGCAACTCGGCTTGGTTGGCGATTTCCTCCCTTGGGTGTGTCTCTGTCGTAGCCCCATATGGTGTTGGGCGCATTGAAATCGCCCAGCACCAGTGTCGGATTTTCACCCGCTACGCGGCTCGTCTCCGCAAAGACCTTGGCGCATGCGCTCGTAGTGTCTTTGGGGTTCGAGTAAACGTTGCAGATGAATAAGCTTCCGTGCTTCTTTTTCTTCGGTATAATTTCCGTGACTATTGCTTTCACCGATTCATCCAGGTCTACTTCGTGTTGCTTGACTGGGAGATTTCGTCTAACGAAAGTATGAATAGTTTTTCCGGTTGGCTGAACTTCTGCATCGAATCTTGCGTACCCTGGCAGGTTACATTTGTCTCCCGATTCTTGTACCGCTATAATGTCCGGAGGAGTTTCCGTGTCCATGATCAACATCTTGAGCGAGTTGATCCGGGCGCAAAGTCCTCCGCTATGCCACTGCCACACGACGATGTTATTACTGTTGTCCATTGGTACGCTGTTCGAGCCGCTCGAGACGTTCGAATACGTTTTGGAATGCCTTGTCGTGGTTATCCATTCTCCGTTTCATTTCGTTGAGCATAGCCTCAAGCCTAGCTAGTCCCGCCAGGATGGCGTTCTGATTAGGCTCCTCTGTTCTTCTAACCTTCTCGGGCCTGCTGGTCTTGGTTTCGTCACTTGTCTGTACAGAGTTGACGGTGCTCTCTGAGTCTGTGCGCTTGCGTGGACGTACACTGGGCAGAGACGGAGGCGGTGCCATTTCCACTTTTTGGACTGTCGTCTGTTCATTAGGCGGTTCCGTAACCACTGGGTTTGAGCCGTGCCTCTCCTTCTGTAGCTCCCGTAAAAGTTGCTGGTTAAGTCTTCAGAGCTCTTCCTGTTTTCGCAGACTCTCCTCGTGCTTGCGCACGAGGTCTTCGTATTTCTTTTCGAGTTCCTTAATTCTAGGATTGGAGTCTTGCTTCTTCTTGCTTGCGCCTTTCTTCTTGCGGAGGGCTTGAGCGTAGCTCAGCTCCTCTTCCGAGTCTTCTCCCGCAGTAGTGACGTTACTCAGTTCTGGAAAATTCTTCTTTCCTATGTCGATTTTCGCCGCCTCCCGATCTTGTTCTGGAGTGCTCTTCTTCGGAGACCTCGGCTCGGGCAAAGGCTTGTATCTGTCCTTACATTCCCTTCCTCCGGTGTAATGGCTGCCGCCGCAGATGACGCATCTGGGTGTGCACGAGTACTCCGTGCGCATGCCTGGAACTTTCCTGGGGAAGTCGTGCTCTTCGCCGCAGTTGGGACAAATTTGGCTGAGTCCGTATGGGCAGGAGTCTGCTCGGTGTCCCATCTCTCGGCACGATGTGCACGCTTGCTTTTTTCTTGGTATAGGTGGTACCTATTGGCACAGCAGTAGACTACTATAAATCCAGGAAGTTCCGTGGTGTCGAGGGTGACGAGAATCCAGGTGGTCCGGCCCATCCTCTTCGCGTCGGATATAGGTATCTTGGCGTTCTCCAGTTTGAGTTGATCGCAGATCTCCTGGTCCGTGAACGGGATAGAAATTGGGAGGCATTTGGAGACCACTATCCTTACGGACTCCTTTCGGTTGGCCGTGTACGCTTGGGTTTCGACTTCTGCTCCCTGGTACTTGAGTGTGGTGATACCCAGGTACTTCTGCGCCCTTTGCATGTCGTTTGTCCTGATGGTGATCGTGTTGTTCATGGTGTTCTTCGTCACGAGGTCCGTACCGATCATGTCTCGAGGCGATACTCCAGTCGCGGTGGCGATCGCGGCCATGATTTTACCGATGACGACAGTCTTCAGATCCAGTCCTTTCGTACGAATGACGATTCCGTATGCTCTGTCCTCGTCCTTTATGGTGGTCCAGAACTTCCTCGACAATTTGACTCGGATCTTCTTTCCACCCACAGTCTTCCATTGCGACTTCTCTTTCGCCGCGTCTGTTCCGGGGAGCTGGTTTGCTTCTCCTTTTCTTCATCGCGCTTAATGTAGTTCATGAGCGTGGCTAAGTTCCGCTGCTCCCTAGTCGCGACCGCCATGGCGCCTCGTGAGGGACGGAGCGTTAGGCCTAGCGTTAGGCCTAGCCGCCCGACTTGAAATTTCGTCCGAAATACGCTTTTCTTGCGAAATTCTCGTGTAAAACGACGATTCCGTGGCTTCGCTAAGTAGTCCGCTGATCGAAAAGAGTTAAGACTCACCCCCAAGGGCCCAGGTTCCGCGGCGGAACGCCGAAAATCCAGGAGCGCAAGGGAGACGCGTCCGCACTGCTCGACGTCTCGAGAAAGTTCCTGTTGTTCTGCCCGCCGCACTTTTCTGGACGCCTTGCGCCGTCTATTGGGAGTTATTTGAAGCGTGGGAATGGCACGTACGTAGCCGTTGGGATTTAAAGTTCTGCCCTTTACACATGACCTGTAATAAATCAATTCCTTCTGGCAACATATGCTGTTATTGAGTTATAAGGGGTTAAATATAATGCATATTTAGTTAAATGCCCCTGTGGGAACAATTCTTCTAAATTTCTCCTCACAAACCAGGACAACAATATTTTATGCAAAGATGAACTATATACAGGGCAACAGACGGGCAAAGTTTGAAGACCTTAGCTTTTATAGATAAAAAGGAAACAAATCTTTACTCCAGAGCGGTATTGCGCAATGTGCCGTGTTTGCGATTTGTTTTTCTCAAAATAACGACCCTAATACAAGGTGATTAATATTTTTGTCAATCATTCCTATGACTAATTTTTCAGTGAATATTTTTAGATCCATAACCAGGACAGTTTTTTGGGGAAGCCGCCCGAAATGTCAACATCGCGCGACACGCAAAACGCAAACGTGACTGAAAGAGTGCTTACAAATTTTTCGCAAAGACAAAACTTTATTCGCTTGAAAAACAAGGATTGGTTTTATTGTTCTGGGCATAGAGCCAAAAAAATATTTTTTTTCATCAGAATTAAAAGTGGTCACCGGACATGGTTTTTCGATCTTATCTGAAAACGCCCAGCTACAAAGTAAAATGGGCCCAAAATACTAAAAGCTGAGCTAAAGTATGCACAGCTTTCTTAACCGAAATACCTCATTATGTTTTTGCTTCACTTGTCTTTCTAATTAAGTGACACCTCTTTTTCAGCTACAAATGGAATGTGCTCCTCTGAAACCTATAAATTTATGCTAAATCTGGGTCATTCCTCCTTTGCAGCGTGCTGGCTTGCTCAAAATGAAATCAGGTGGTCTATCTCGGTCTCAAGAAAAAGAGTTGTCAAGGCTAGAGCAGCCTTAGGAAAGCTTTTTCTTGGGGATTCCTTAGATAGACCGACTGAGTTACTTTCGAACAAACCAGCCAGTTAATGTATTATGGACAAACAGAATCAAGATTAGACATTCCACTGAAAAGAGTAGCCAAGTGAAATCACCACTTAGCTGAATGTTCAGTCGGTCGTAACCTGCCAACTCGATAGCCTCCACCAAAAACTCTTTTCGTTGCATCAGCTGCCAAAGTAAACGTGAAGCACATGCACGATAAAGACAGGTATTGTACGATGGTTCTCACATCAATCATAGCTGGCGTACTATGACACTGTGACATGGCACGCCCCGATGTCGCATTCTGGTGAGCTGGCTGCGTAAGCAGAAATGGGAACCGCATATTTTGGTCATTCCACTGCAGTGTCAGCTGTATGCAATTTGAATGTTCTCGTGCTCTGCGAAGTAACTGCAAGCACCATGAGTGACAAGCAAGATGTTGTGATACCACCATCTCAACTACAAACAGACAGAGCATTGGAACAATGACAATGATGCCGAGAAGAGGGGCTAAAATGCTGTAAGGTTTGGTTTTGCTGCAGAGTTAGTTAGGCTTCCAAGCTCAGAAGGTGAAGAGGAATTGAAACGGCCAGAGTCCTCTGTGGTAACAACCACTACAAAGTCACGTAAGCAGTGTGGAAGGTATTAGCTTTGCTGGGGCTCACGTTTCGTAATGACGCACTGTGCCTGTTGTCAGAAACCCGTCACTATATACCTCGAGCGGTGCGAGAAAGATGTGGGTAGTTAAGCATGGGCTGATCCAGCTTTGATGCCAGAAAGGCCTGGGCCAAGCTGGCTTTGAGTCAAGCTTCAGCAGAATGCACGAAGGGTGACCAGACAGGCCTTCCTTAATGTCCGTCACAAAAAGGTGCCTACCGCACACTATTAAATATATAGTCTTTCTTCAAAATGAACTTCAGTCACTTTCAATGATCCCGGGTGTTGCTCGGGGTCTCGTGAAATGACAACCCCGGCACATCGCTGCCCACAGGTACCACGATAAATGCCAAAAACAGCACCAAGAATACAAGGACGCACAAGAGGCTTACTCTCGTCGTTCACATTTTTTACCTTGTATAGGGAAGTGACGAACCCTTGAGGTGATAGCTGGCAACCGGCAATTAAGCAGGCATTATCAGTATACTATGCTATGCTCCATGACACCTATCCAGACCTGGTCAGTCACGAAGAACTTTACAAACACCATCTTCTGGTACCCCGGTGTTGACAAAGACATTTAAGACCATGTAAGAAGGTGCAAGACATGTGCCCAGTCCTGTTAAATGCCTCTTGTGCAGGTTCGGGTCAGCTGGTCGGATACCAAGCAATGCTTAACACGGCTTATATTATGCCGTACTGCTGGACAGTTACGTAATACTGATCGTGGTCCACTAAGACACAAAGCGGATTGAAGCATCGGCCGAGACCACAGTGGAAGCCCAGTGTAACATCATCGGTTGATTTGAACAGCCAAGGACACTTGTGCTTGACAACGGACCCAAATTAATAGTACTGGTTTGAAACAGTTTTTACAACCGCCATGTACAGCACCCCACAACCCCTTTGTACCACCCGCAGTTCATCGGGTTAGCCAAGCACGCGATATGTGGAGTCAAGGGGGCATTCATGAGGTTCAACCTCACAGTCTTGGAACCAGGCTTGCAATCACGTCCCCACTGTTCTTCAAATTCCACTGCTGCAAAACCTCAGCAAAAGATAGGAAGCACTCCTCGGAGCTGTTATTCGGCTACTGCATCTGATCCCAGACTGATTTTTGTGTATATGCATTCGGACTTGCCCTTACTCGAGGGGGCAACCACCCTTTTGGTTCGGGAGAGACAGTGTGGGGACGCAGTTTCGGCCTATGGTGAATTCCTGAAGTTGTCTGTTCACTTGATGGTATACAAATGGCAACAATAGGCACCCCAAGAGGATATCACCCACAGCATGCAAATCAGCTCTGGACACGGCATCCCCACAAGTGGACCAGCCTGCCTGTAGTAATTTGTTGATGGAGAGGCGACACTGTTGGAGATTCGGTGGTTCAACCATCAGGTTGCTCCTTGGCAGAAGGAGACATCTAAAACGGGCCGGGAGAGCGGCCAAGTGATGGGATACCCTGACGGGAGACGAATAGTGGCCGGGGTTCACAGTGAGCGCGGACCCTGCCGGCGACAAAGCAGATGGGATTGACTTTTAGGTTTAGGTTTAATTATTGAACAGAACATCAGAACTGAGGAACAAGAACAAAAGAGGCGCGAGCTCGGGCTTGAGCTTGCGCTCATAATAGCACAAATAGTGTCCTGGATGATGAAACAACTAGTAAAAGACAATTATTACATTCTTCCTTCCCTATTTATTTTTTTAACAAAACGTCAATAACGACATGAAAGGGGGTGCATCGATTTTAAGATTAAAAAGAATTTGGATCTCGTCAATTTTTACGTTGTTTATCGTGTCCCGGAGGATAGAGAAAACATCTCTTTCATTAAAAAATGTCGCCATTTTGCTGCATATTCGCAAAGCAAAAGTCGAGGTTTTTCCTCCACCTGCAGCCGCAAGTGGCAGCCGAGGGAACTACGGCAAAACAATTACGTGATCTCGCTCGGTTCTAAGCTGCAGCATGACGCCCGCTAATGTACGCAGAGAGAGGGAGAGGAAGCGTCCCCCGAGGGAGCACACGGGAAGCTACACGGCACCCCAAGTTACGTCACTAGGAGGGGGACCAGGTGTGACCCTGAAGGCTGGGAGTGAGTTGAGGGGTGCCAGAAATGCCAATCTTTATCCTTTTTTTACAACAACTAGGACACGCAGGCGAAATCGGTTTTCTGTTCTTTACTTCAGAAGTGTCAAAGGGCAACTTCCACAAATTTTTGACCGAAGTCCGGAAATCACAGCACCCTCCCTTTAAGGGGGTACAGAGTCGAAACTTGAAATATCCCCGGAACAGTTCAAAATGGGTGAAATATGATCCATGATACCCGTAAACAACATTCACACCCTTGTATTTTCAGCAGATGGCTATATTTTTGTTCCAACCGACAGATTCTTGCGAGCGCTTCAAAATCAGCCATCGAGTTGGCGCGATGCGTCTCGGAATATTTGCTCGTGACGTGACGCTCACAACATCACAGGCCCACACACGGCCAGGGGTACCGTAATTACGATCGTCGTCACTATGTGGTGCCAGCTTTATCGTCAACGCATTACAATCCCCTCGAGTGGGAATACCCGAGGTATGCTGTACTAAAACTGAGAAGTGCGCCAAGTGCCGCTCGCTCCTGCGCGCCTCCATCAGACACGTTGCGCCGTGGCGTTGCTCCTGATGGCCCCATGACGTGACACATTCCAAGGAAGCTCGGCCCCCGAACTACCAGGCGGTATTGGGAAATCGTTTTATTCGTTTCAAAAATTGCTTTTCTTGCATTTACGGACGAAAGACTGCTGTTTGTGAGCTGCTATCATAAAGGAGACCACGTCTACACAAGGAAATAGGTGCTAAAATTTCGCTTCCAAACCCCTTTAATGGAAAGCAAAAAACTACTGCTCTCCCTTTCTTAAAACTTTTTTTAACAATAGCTACAGGGAGATTACAATGATAAAAACATAAGAACACGACACTTACCTTCTGAAACACATAATAAGCAGTAAACAAGAAATTATATTGAAAAAAGTGCATATTCGTGGAAAGTTAGTCATATTTGAGATATTTGGAGTCAGAGAAAAATGTCGGCTCAACGGCTGCTGTTGAGGTCACAGGCGTTTATGATGAAAAAGTTTTTTTAGAAGCAAACACCGAAAGAGAAACAATTAATTTCTTTTTCACAACAATGCGATTCACCGAAAGCATCCGTCATGGACGGAGAAGATGCCAGCTCCTTCACGAACAAGCAGCCGTCAATGAAGTTTCGTGGCGTACGTGCTGGTACATGCTGATTTTTCGCCATAGGGTATTGAGCGAGGAGGCCAATGAAGACAGCGGCCATCTCGTAAACGCCCAATTCTCGGGAGGCCGGAGCTGGGCGGTCATCTAGCGCGCTCACTACATTCCATTCACCCCTAAGCTGAGGCTGTGGTGGAACCTATGTCCTCGTTGGACCAATCATACACCTCTCTTTCGCCACGTGATCACGCTCCCGCTCATACCCACGCGCAGAGAACTGGGTTAGGTGGGGACGTAGTTCGCACTGCAGTCTCAGTTTTGGGGTGAACTGAGTATAGGGCAGCATGTCGCAATGCAATGAAATTTCGTGAAGTCCAAAAACAGGTACAACAGAGCGACTGGCCGAAGGGAAAAGATCAGACGGTTTGAAAAGCCACGTCTTGCGGGGCAGACGGGTAAACTGAAGGATCACGAGCGTTCGAACACTGTGAAGAAACTCAGGGGCTTATTTACTGCCCTGAAGGAACTGAAGGAACACAAGCGATGGAACACTGGAAAGAACCTCAGAACCTTATATACTGCCCTAAAAAACTGGAACGAGCACGAGCGCAAGAACGTCGTGAAAAAACCCCGAGGGCTCTTTTTCTGCCCTGGAAAGAGTTAAGCAGTCGAAAGAACGGGATGGATCGACAGGCTCGGCCAACGCACCAAAACGCAGTAGCGGCCGACGCACCAAAATGAAGTGATTCCCTAATGGAGAGGCGACGATGTTGATGGTTCGACGATTACGCTGCTACTAAGCGGCCGGAGACATCTAAGAAGGGTCGATACAGCGGCCGGGTTATGGGGTGCACTGACGAGAAAAGAGGCAGAGTTAATCGACTTTTAGGTTTAGGTTTCATGAATCATAGAGGAGAACATCAAAACTGAAGAACACGAACGGCGAAAGAGGCGAGAGTTCGGGCTCCAGCTGGCGCTTATGACAGCACAAATAGCGCCCGTGACGGAGTCACAACCTCGTAAAAGCCAATTACTACACTGCCACTGAACTGGAACCCGGTACTGAATTGGAAAGTTAACGGGCTACGTACGTACAGCGGGGAGATCACAAGAATGACGGGTGCAGCTCAGAAATTCAACCAGTCCGAGATGAGGCAAACGGTACGGGCGACACAGTCACGTACCTCTGAGCATTTTTACCCTGCCGATCCTCGGGCTCAGTGTTCAATGGTTCAATACAATCGAATATACGACTAGTGGTTAAAAAAATAAGTTGCATAACAAAATGCGGCAAAAAGAATATCCTTACCTCATTTCTCCAAATACTCACGCCAAGCCCGTCAATCCAAGCGTCGTTGTCGACCAGTGTTGCCTGCTCGCAATGACAAATTTTTTATTCCACCAATTCACGCTAATCGCACAACAGATGTGATCTTTGCGGATCTTGAAGGATCACGAAAGCTAAAGAAGAACATATTTTATAGTCATTTGTAGTTATCTCAGTTACTAATATCATTTACGACTGCCTGCACGTAAATATCGGATTCGAAAGTGGCCACCCTTGTCGTAACCTGCACAAAAGTGGTCCTTCCACAGCGGCTTGGGGTCGACACTGTGCCCAAAGTCTAGTCACTCGCTTTTTGGGGTAGTCAAAACCCCAAAACGGTATTTTGACTACACAGCGTAGTCATTTTTTCTTAGAGTGTATGGGCGTTAGTTATGTCTGCAGTATACTCGTTATCTTTCTTATGACCAGAGATTTAATTAATATGTTAAGAGTATCAGGATTGCTAGTAATTTGTTACCTTTCTTGAAAGTTATGGTAGTTTGTTATTTAGCTGTACCGGCATTTTTATTTTACTTCAATTTATTTTTGAGTGACAGGTGATCGACAAGCATTGAGCACATGTATGTAAATCCATCAAAAGAAAAATATATGCCGTTGGTTCCGCGCTTACATGATATCTAAACGCGGGTCAAAAAACTAGTGTGGTGCCTTGAGAAAGGACCATAATTACATATCAAGTACAGCTCGGAGGCCTGCTTGTACACTCAGCATGTGCAAAAGAATTCATCTGCCCCGAGGCAACTGTGGCGGAGTGAGAAAAAAGGGAAAAATACAAAAGGTTACATTGAGAAAACCCCAAGATTCCCAGACATGCCCGCGCCGCCACTATTTACGCCATCTATCGGCCGCCGTTGCGCCGCCACCCGTAACTCAATGGACCAAAGCGATCTTTTTTATACCAACAAAACAAATCACTTAATCGCTTTGCACTTTTGTGTCACTTTTTACTACACTGCCCTCATCTTGCACGAAAAATTTTGTGGTCGTGGGTTTATATTAAGTACAGCCAAAATGCAACCAAACTTTTACTCATTGGTTCCTATGGGGAGCCGCAGAAAATCGTACGTCTTTTCAAAATTTATTGCAATCCCCAAGAGAACCACACCATCAATTTAGTTGCATTTTCCGATATATATAGCCAATGTGTCCAGCTACATGGACACACTTTTTATTTCCATATTACTTAATTTTAAAGTGGTTCCGCAGGACTTTAAATACAAAAAACAAGCCGCCGTTGGTGAGAAGACTCGAGGATTCAGTGACGTTATTGCGTTCCTAAATACATACTTTAGCAACATATGTGCTGTAAAACGAAACGGCAACTAAACTGAATGTTTTCTTAAATTATAAGCACGGAACCTGAATGCGTTTTTCTTTGTTCTATTAACGTAATTACCTCAAATAAATTCTACTTAAAGTGCTAAATAATTAAGGAGGCAAGAATTTTTCTGGTTCGAACTATCCTTTAAAAAGTGTCCGAATTTTATTTCTCCAGCTGTTGCACTTCAAGGATGGTATTAAAGATAAAAATGCCACAATGAGTGGGCGTGGTCCAGATATTTTGGCAAAGGCGACATGCACAGTATCATTTAGGCGTACATTTAGCACGCTGTTAGTGCTAAATAATCAATCTTTTGTAGGTTTGCTAAGCGTACGCCAGAAATCTTTTGAAGCGGTCCAATATTTCTTAAGTCTTCGCAGCTTCAGACGTCAAAATCACGGACAAAAGGGGCGTGTCTCAGAAATGCGGTGTTGCGTTCGGGAGGGTGACGACCTCATGCGCGGAACCAAGAGTCGGGGCTGTGGCTCGCTGCTAACATGGCCCCGAGGAAACAGGCCTGGAGTGGGGCCACTTGAGGTAAAACTTTTATATTCAGTGAATATACAAGTAGCATGGTCGACTGGCTGATTCGCAATCGGCAGTTGGCGACTTCGGGCTCTCTGAGCCCATGTTATATAACCCACCGAGGGCGCGAGAAGGCCCGCGGAGCGAGAGAGGAGCCTTCCCCGTCGTTCGAGTGTTCACGTGGTGTTCGAAGTTCGGGAAGGCTGATGCAATTTCCGGGTGTTCTTTCGCCAAGGGCAGATGATGCAATCCCTCCACGTTCTTGCCCCGCTTCGGTGGCTGATGCAAGGAGTCGACGCTCTTGCCGAAACCCAACACCAACAAACCCACACACACACACTGGCACGCACACGCACGCACGCCGGTGTTTCTCCTTCCGAAGGCTGGCGGTCCCAGATGGTCTCGTGACCTCCGGGAGACGATCTTTTTGTGTTTGGAGCCCTCCTCGAAAGCCACCACCGGCCCGATAACTCAAGGGTCGGTCTCGGGAATCTGAACGTGACTGTCTAGAGCCGTTGGCGTGCGCCGGGGCCCAACGTGACTATAGGCTTTGCGGCCGTTGGCGACAGGTGAAAGCCAGGTCCAGGTGCCTTTCACAACAGCTGCTCCGCCGCGGGGAGAGGGTCTTGAGGGGGAGCAGTCCTCACTGGTCCCTTGAAAGACATGGTCTCACGGCCGGGCTGGCGACCGAGGTCCAGGCTGGGGTCCACTCTGGGAAGTGGCAGTAACAAACACCAACAACACCAAACCAAACTCCGCGCAGTCAAGCGCCCAGCCACCAATCTCTCCAATCCGCCAGACCAAAACCAAAACGAACAACAACAAAAAATTGCCTCGCGAAAGTTCCGTACTATTCTATCAACGAAAACACGAACAAAGATACTTATTTCCTCCGTCAGGTTGCTCTAGCGAAAGAAACTTTTGCAGACTAATAAAAGCCCTCTACGCTCAACCCAAAATAAAACGAACTCCCGTGAAAAAAACCACATGACAAACCGTAACGTAACTCACATAGGGCATATCCCTATTAAATTCGAGCACGTCCTCCATAATGCAAACTCTACTGAGGAGAAAACTGCTTTAAAGGAACTTTACCGCCAACACAACGAGGTAAAGCCGAACGAAACGCAAAACTCGGACCCCCGAAAAAAGAAAAACTAATAAAGGTGCCGAGTAACCTACTCGACTCAATAACACTAAAAAACCACGTTTAGTCTTTCCTTTTCGCTCGAAAGTTCTTCTTTGCATCTAACCCACGCCCTGTTTTTTCTTGGCCTCAGTCGGACTGTTCAAGTTTTTCTTCTTGGACTTGAGTGCAGGCACGAAGTTGCAGTCCCGGAGATCTCCCTTGGTCTCCAAGTCCGACGTGATGCTTGGCTGAACCATGGGCGGTGAGCTGTGACTTTGTCTCGAACCTTGTTGAGTCGCTCCAGGCCTCGTTGTTGCCTCCTCCAGGCTCCTTGCTCGAACTTGAGCTGTGGGTTCGTGGCTGGTTGGGATGGGGGCACTGGAGTTTTCCCCTCCCAGCCTTGAGAACAGCTACCATCAATGGTGACACTCAGAGGTCTATAATTCATTAAAATGAATCTCCTCTAGGTCTGTGAGGCATATGCTCAAGTGCTCTTGAAGCAGCCCAATATTTCTTAAGTTATCGCTCTCCAAAGATGACCTGAGACGTCAATATCAAGAAAAAAGGGGCGTTTCCGACAAATTTGGGCAAACGCGCCGTCAATTGTACCATCAATGGCGATACTCAGCAGTCTGTAATTCATTATAATGAATCTCCTCCAGGTCTGTAAGGCATATGCCGGAGTACTTTTGAAGCGGCCCAGTATTTCTTAAGTTATCGCTCTCCAAAGATGGCCTGAGTCGTCAATATCAAGTAAAAAGGGGAGTTTCCTACAAATTTGGTCAAACGCGCCGTCAATTGTACCATCAATGGCGACACTCAGCAATCTGTAATTCATTATAATGAATCTCCTCTAGGTCTGTGAGGCATATGCCCGAGTACTTTTGAAGCGGCCCAGTATTTCTTAAGTTATCGCTCTCCAAAGATGGCCTCAGACGTCAAAATCAGCCAAAAAGGTGGCGTTTCCCACGAACACCTACTTATCGATCAGGCACCACACAATCTTCGGAGCTGAAATGGTTCACACACCGTTATTCATATTAGCACGCAAAAAACAAACCTTTTTATCTGAGAGAGCTACCGATGGCGCACTTTCATGCTGTCAATGAATTCCCTTTTTACGGGTGTCCGATGTTCTAAGTTTATACTTGCAGCGTCATTAATACACAGAATGTGTGATTACTAATTTTTAAGGAATTAGTAAATATGGCCAATGAACTTCAAGAATATTAAAAAAAGAGTGCCATTATTTTTTTGAAGTGACGAATTCTAATTGTGTTTAATTACCACGTGTAACGCAAAATCTGCTAAGCTAAGAACGAATTTAAAAAATGTTGGTGAGCTCTTCTCCGCATTTGCTCAAGGGCCGGTGAGCTTTTTTCCGCATCTGCGGGGTTTGCGGTAAGCTTTTCTCCGGTGAGCTTTTTTCCGGTGAGCTATTCTCCGTTAAAAGTTTCTCAAAGAGTTTTTTTTTTTTTATGTCGCCCTCCAGGGATACGGCACCAGAGTGCCAAGATCTAGCACGGTCACGGGTTCCGAGAAGCGTATAGGAAACGCCGCATCCTAGGGGGAATGAGCTTTATGGAGTCCTTCGGCTTTGAGTCAAAGGGAGTTTTCGTAGATCGTTTTGGCCGTCCCTCAACGCCCTCCGCAACCCGCTACGGTACCCAGCACTCTACAGTCAAGGCCATCGGCGCGCAGGCGCAGTAGTGGCTTCTTCGTTGCGCAGGGCTTAGCGGAGGGGGAAACGCGGTCTACGAAGGCTTCCTGCATATTCCTAACAAAGGTTAACCTACCCCGTAAGGCAGGCACGCAGCCAGGATTTTGTTTCGGGGGGGGGGGGGGGGGGCCCGCCCATGACAAAATGCTATATGAGGGGGAGGGGGAGAGAAGGTCCCAGCAAAATGGAAGATTTCGGGGGGGGGGGCCCGGGCCCCATGGGGCCTCCCCCTGGATACGTGCCTGCCGTAAGGTACGCAGTGTCTTACCGCTCGAAAATCGGAGGTCTGAACTCTAGGGTGAGATCTGTCCCCTCAGGTTAACTGATAAGGAATTTCAAAGCAGGGTCGAGCGCGCTAACGTCGCGGCGTTCTACTGTCACGCACGCTAGCATTGCGGCGCCCTACTGTCGGCGCTCTCGTGTCGTGCGCTTTGGAGTTGTACAGCCGCCTTAGACGTCGAAAACAGGCGAAAATGGGGCCTGCCCAGAAATTTGGGCATACGCGCCGTCAATTGTACCATCAGAGGTACGTACACGACGGTGATGTCGAGCGACAGGCGCAGAATTTGCCGGCGTCGATGCGCTCGCGATACGAACAAAATATTTTGATGTCAAATGGCAAAGATCCGCTCTCGCAACTGACGAGACCGTGGTCGCTGTTTGCATTTATCGCAAGGTCGAAGATGTTGACGTAATTGATTACCTGTCCGAAAAAGAAGCTTTCTTGTACGGGAATGCCTTAAAGCATACACAGCCACTTGACGATCGGCTGGGTGCAGGAGCTGCGATTGAATGTTATTTCGAATGGTGAAGTTGTTTTTATAAGGATATGACTTCCTACTCAACCATAATCACAATTTCCGAGTTTGCGAGTTCCCGATTTACGAAGCGCACACAGCGCAACAACAACGCAAGGTGTACCTCGCTAGATTGTTTTTCTCCACCACACAAACTTGTGGTATAGCGGAAAGTCATCACTGGGGCCACGAACTTGTGCGCGTCGATGTCGTATTGGCGCTAACAGTGTAGACAAACACGTTATAAAAGTGCGTTACACACCTAAGAAATAAATGCGGCCCACAAACTCGATAATGAGCGGCCGCATCATCGACGTCAGCCCTGAGCCGGCTCTGCCATTCGTCTTTTTTTTTTTTTTGTGGGGGGGGGGGGCAGTTTTTCCGGCGCGGACTCGCGGTGCACGCCAATGGAGACCTTTAGCAAACCGCTGCCGCGTTCCGAGTACCGTACTACCAGAGTTTTTGAAGCATGCTTTCAAGCGTGTGCCCTGCGGCCACGGTATCACCCGGGCGCGCGCCTAAAAGCATGCTTCAAAGGCTCCGGTAGTGCGGTACTCAGAACGCAGCAGCGGTTTGCTAAAAGTCCCTAATGTTACGATCGCCGGGTTACGGTAAAAACCGCCCGTGTAATTGCCGCAACTTTTTTTTTTTTCGCTGACGTTTGTTGCAGTTGAACGCAGCGCAGTCTACCCTAGCTTCCGCTGCAAACTACGGTCGTCTCAACCACCAGCATGCATGTCGACACAGGCGTGCGACGTCATTCTGGGCTGTAGTTGCAAACTATGTATAGTACAATGGTTTGTTTTAGGCTTCATCTAGCAGTCTGAAGAGTCTGGGACATTTTATTGTGCGAAATATTCAGTGTGCGGACTTTTCGGCGCACAGTCTGGACATTTCATCGAACGCCGTTTCCGGTCTGGATATTTCATCGTACGCCGTTTCATTGAATACGGTTTCATCGAAGCCGTTTTATCGCACGCAGTTTTGTCGAACGCCGTTTCATCGAAGCCGTATCATCAAACGCCGCCTACTTGAGCAGTAGAAATTCTACATCTAGGAAGTATTTTCATTTTAGCGCCGGGAGGATATCAGTTATTTTAATATTTATTATAATTTATAAACTTTTACATAGATAAAAAGAAGAAACTTTTTTGCCACCTTTTATTCTTTTTTTTAGTAAATTATGACCTCTTTTAATGTGGCCAATAAGAAACGGGAACATTGACGCCACTTTCTAAAGCTGTGATCATCAGGTGCAGTGATGAACGTCCGTCCATTCAATGGCGTAATATATATATATATATATATATATATATATATATATATATATATATATATATATATATATATATATATATATATATATATATATATATATATATATCTTTGCCCTTGAAGAGACATACTCTGCTTCAAGACGAAGTCGTCATTGAAGCAGTGATCTGTCTCCGTGTCGTATGATACGGGGAAAAAAATAGACGTGTCTCCCTTCATTGTTAATTTACTGTAACCGACAGAACCATGAACCTGCCGGATATTCGACATACAGTATATATACTGCATGTCCAAGATCCGACAGGTCCATGGTTCTGTCGGTTACAATAAAATACCGAACAGGGGAGTCGCGTCTGCTTAAATAACATATATGTTCTTAAAAAGAAAGCTATTCTCCCACGATAAAATGAAAACAAAGGTTAATCGACAAATACAAAATAAAAGAGGCGCCGCGGAGAATATCTGTTTCCTTCTTAAGAAAGTGCCTTGGCACGCGTGAATAAATAGGGGGAGGAAGTATGGAAAAATGTGTGGCCTACCTCGCCAAAAACAAATCGTCGCGTACCCACTCAAGTTTTGATATGACAGCTACCTTCTATGATTCAGTAGCCAACGTTTAGGTGGATAAAAAATTGACGGGATAGTGATTCTATTTCTGGTAAATTTAGAGCGGCGTCAAAACTATTTCAAAAGAGATAGTAAATTATGTAAATGGTATTGAATTACTCCAAAATTCAGTAAAGGGAAATTTGATGAAACAGCGTCAAGTGATTTGATGAAACGGCGTTCGATGAATCGGCGTTCGATGAAATGACCACTTATTTGATGAAACGGCGTTTGATGAAATGGCGTTCGATGAAATGTCTGGTACCCCTTCCAAATCTGTATTGACATAAAAATCTCCATGCACCAAAACGTCCGCGTACCGAAAAGTCCTTGCACCAAGAAGTCCGTGAACCGAAATGTCGGCACCGAAACGACCTACACCGAAACGTCCTACACCGAAATGTCCGGATCCCCAGTCTGCACAATCCAACAACCTTACGAAGTCTGAGAGCCATTTAACTCTCTTGGTATCTTTATTAAATCTGTGAAACGCCATCGAAGATTTAAGCCATAACTGCGGCGACTGGCGGCTTTATATTAATATATGAAAACAAAACATATGCAAACTTTCAGAAGAGCGGTTGTTGAAAGAGGTAACAAACTCACACTACCCCATACCCCTCGAGCTTGACACTATGGAACTGAAGAAAAAAGAATAACAAATACGGGAACAGAGTGTGTGATTCATGCTGATAGCGAGGGTGGTGAGCGCGCTTATGGCCTGAATGTCCAACGAGACTGAATGTCCAACGAGTCTGAATGTCCAATCGGTCACGTGACAGCCGAGACGGAATGTACAACGAGACGAAAGATCCAATCGAGACGGAATGTCCATCGAGCCTGAATGTCCAACGAGACGAAAGGTCCAATCGAGACGGAATGTCCAACGTGCCTGAATGTCCAACGAGACGAAAGATCCAACCGAGACGGAATGTCCAACGAGCCTGAATGTCCAACGAGTCTGAGTATCCAACGGATATAGAATGAACCTAGCAAAAAATTTAGAAGATATTTCTTTTTCGAGTAGTAGGATTACTGATAGTTACGGCGGTGAAAAATGCGTTCGATGGAATGGGGAACCGGACGTTTCGGTGCGGAGATATCGGTACTCGGTCGTTTCGGTACGTGGTCGTTTCGGTACCGGGCTTTTCGATGCACGGCTATTTTGGTGTGCCACTGAGCTTGTCCCGCTGACGTTGCCTCTGTGAAGTCCTCCAAATAAAATTAAAATTATGCTCGCGTATTTTGAAGACTTCATAAAACCCAGAAAATAATCCATTTATTGTTCGTTTTATATATCTAAATTTAAAGATAATTTCTATAATTGAAAAATGACGTGGAAAGGTCACACATCCTACAAGACCAAAGACCGAACTTGTTGACCATTGACAATCGGTCACGCGTTTACTTTTTAGAAGGTCGTAACTCTGGCGCGGAAACAAATGTGGGGTCCACGAGAATTCTTAGACTCGTTAATCGGGCTTATCCCCAGCCACAGTCTTCTTTACGTATTGTACGAGTTGCTGTATTTTCCTTATGTCCCTAGTCAGGCAAAAATGATGTCCGCCGCATGGGAGAGAAACGCCTGATTAAATTGTTAGTATTATTGTCAGGTCAGGTCGGTGTAGTATGTGTAATTACACTAAATTGTAGGTTTTTTTTCTTTTTTTACAAAACGAAGGTGGAATGACATTTCTGATTGGACTTCTCGGTCCCCAGAAACAAAAATTCGATCCTCATACCAAAATCAGCGATAAAATACAGCGTTCCTTCCATTAAGCCTCTCTGCAGGTGATGTCGTAAAGTGGTGAGCTTTTGTCCGGTGCTTGTGCGGAGGATTCGGCACATTGACGCTTATCGCGACGATTAGTTTCGCATGCTTCGGCCACCAATGCCATTGCATTGAACCATGTGTTAAAAAACAAGTAGGTATTCTTAATAATTAATACAATACTTTTTTAGGATTGACTTCCGTCGTTTCCGCTCTACCTTTTCTGGTCACATGGCATGCAGCAGTCGCACCGATACGCGCCCAGGTAGCATACCGAGGCTGCGATCGGATTTCAACTGGTTGTAACTCTGTCACAGAGCCGCTGCGACAGTGCGACCGCGATTTATTCATATGCGCACATTACAAGTGCACATATAACCACAGGATCAGGAGGTCATCCCCTCGCTCGGTCTTCCCAAATTCTATTATGCTAGAGTCGCGAGTGAACATATTCACGTAGAACCCGACTTTTTAATCTTGAACGACCCGGGTACGATTCACTATCGGACCCCTGTAAATTCTGAGAGCTGCATTTGTCATCCTCTCTTTTTTTTTTTGGAAAGAGGGTATCATTGACCCCCACTGTCCCCGGCTATCTACATACCCTACCCTAATCAACTCTTTTCGACAGTTCGACAAACGGGCACTTTCGCCCCATTCTCCATTCTGCGAATTGGCCTGGCGAATTGCCCTATTCGACGAATTGTCCTTCTTCCAGTTGTCCAGAGACCAGTAGAATTTCGACGAATTGGCGGGATTCGCGGTGCAATACACTTCCCCTACAAGAATAGAAAGCCACGTGAAACGATCTATTGTTATATTCACACAGAATCCAGGCTATTGGTACATCCGGGTGTGAACCTTCTGCTGCACGTCGAGGTGGATGCGTTCGCGTCCTTTATCAGCAGTTAAGCTCCCACGTCAAGACGTCATCAACTACCTCGACAGGATCGCGAGCTTTGGAGTGCTTCCAGGAGCCAGTTAAATTACACGGGCTTCTGAAAACCACTATGCATGTCACATGTAAAAAACAACTGCGTACTGCGTGATTCCAGTAGTATCACTCTATTTTGCGAAATACAAACCTACTGGCAGGGAATGCATGCGTGTGTAAACTACGGACAACTGCAGTGTACAGTGAGTAGTTGTCAGTTCCAAAGATAAACGAACAAAAATTAAAAAAAAATGTCCAATTCATACAACTGTTTTGCATTGGCTCATCCATTGTCGGGTCACACCCCAACCACCCTCGTGCATTTATAGGCGCGTTAGATGGATTTTTTTAAAGATATCTTTATTATTATTTTTTATTCGTGTGAAATTACGCTTGCGCAAACTGCTAATCCCTCGCACCAACAGCTCCCAAAGCTTCTTTCAAAAATTTAAATATTCACTCTGCGCATAGTTAGTGGCGCTGGCGGGCGGTCATGTGCTTACAATGCGGATCTCCGTACGCAGCTCATCTATAAATCGAAACGGGCAGGGATGAGAACTGAACTAGAAATTCCTGGGATCTCAAGCGCGGCTTTTATAGATGTCCCCCAATTGCGATGCACTCGAACACCCGGACACGGTATCCCTATTATATATTTCAAATTGTCTGACCTATGTCATCAAAACATTCGAAACATTTCAACTGTCATTATCAAAGAATCGTTTTGCATCGTACAATCAATACCTTTAACCGATGGGTATATAGCTGCGCATCGGCACTCAGCGAACTAACCATTATGCCTTCCTTTAGATGAAACTAGAATCTTTGTGTCTGCTCTATGTTTCTCTGTCGGTCCGTTAACGCCAGCTTCAGTGGCACATTTTAGTATGACGAAAATATGGCAATGCCTGCAGGAACGCGGAATAAGTACACACGCAAGTCTGTATATTTAACGAGACAAATTATTCTAGCACGTGACAGGCGAGACGGAATGTCCAACGAGACGAAAGATCCAACCGAGACGAAATGTCCATCGAGCCTGAATGTCCATCGAGACGAAAGATCCAACCGAGACGGAATGTCCAACGAGCCTGAATGTCCAACGAGACGGAAGGTCCAAGCGAGACGGAATGTCCAACGCGCCTGAATGTCCAACGTGCCTGAATATCCATTATTGGATCTTTCGTCTCGTTGGACATTCAGGCTCGTTGGACATTCCGTCTCGTAATCTGGTGAGCGGGGGGGGGAGAGCACTTAACGTTCTTTTTGTTCTGGAAACCAGGAACTCTGTGATAACGTTATTGCCCAGGGGGGAGAGCACTTAACGTTCTTTTTGTTCTGGAAACCAGGAATTCTGTGATAACGTTATTGCCCGGTTCGAGGTTTCGAAACGGACAATGGCACTTTAGAGCCTGCCTGGGGAATCAACACAGTACTGTGACGGCTTCATATGACTTATTGCTCTGTGGCGCGCATCGCTGCATCAAATCTGAATGCCACGTGTCACTTTTCCAAGCACTGAGTCACCTCTGATGTCTCGTGGTATCGAGGCGCTCGAAGAGGATGTGTGTGTGTGTAGGGGGGGGAGGGGCGGGATTCCATTGCGTTCTTTCTTGTGTTTGAGTTCAATGTTTCAAACCCAAGTTTGTAAATAACGGGGAGGCTTGGGAGTAAGCTTCGAAACCAGACAGCCTATTTGGCAGGTCATGATCGGTTTGAGCCTGAGCTACGAACTATGTGCATAATAATATTTCCGAAAATGTTTGTACCCTTGTTTTTATCCCTTTCATTGCCTCATCTAAAAGTTCTGGTTTCCTCGTGCGTAAGTGAAACCTTTAAAACAATAGTGAACTTGTATGTTCCCTACTTTAGACAAGCATAGTAGCACAAGTATGACACAAATAGGCTCGCACACAAAGTCACTGAGCCAGAAGCGTTCTGGTTGTCGCGGGGTAGCCAGCACTGCATAGAGTCCAGGCGATTGTCCTCATGTGACTTCGATTATATTGCCGGAAAAAAGCAGTTCTCTTCTTGGACCTGACATTTAATCCTACATTTGAGAAAGAATATAGTCGTCCTTCCGATGCAAAAGGAACTCTGTTTCCGAAAACGAGAAACGATCTCCAAATACTATTTTAAAGCATTCGATTAAACGGCTTCGATGAAATGGCGTCTGATGCGATGGCATTCGATGAAACAGCTTCGGTGAGACGGCGTTCGATGAAGCGTCATGACCCAATCACCAGCAATAATTTGAAATACCACTTCATCTTTCCTACCTTGCACAGTCTACGGATAGAACCACCTCAGCTGGTTGGTTGCTAATATCACTGACCTAACTTCACTATAAATTCCGTCCGTGACATTTTTGCGGTTGCCCTTGACCTGCTCTTTTGTTACTGTTTATTATTAGTAATGATCTGTTACAGATGTACAGACTATTTTGGCAGTGTATTTACCTTCCGCTCTATAACAAATTCGGGACAAGAAAACGGATTCGATAAACAAATACACAAAAGTAGTAATTCTGGTTGCGTTGTAAACTCTATCCCTAGCCTAATTATGTAGACAATGTGTAGGAAGAGACGCATTGATAGCAAGATAAGGGGAGAAGCTTGGAGAATTGTCAAGTGGGAGTTGTTTCTAAAAGCTGAAGAACTTGAAGATGCGTGAGAGAACGCGGGGTTTTGCGGGGGTAGCGGATATTTCATCGAACACCATTTCATCGAACGCCGTTTCATCGAATGAATGGACATTTCATCGAACGCCATTTCATCGAACGCCGTTTCATCGAATCGCTATGGGCCGTTTCATCGAATTTCTCTGTACCGAGTTTTGGGGCATAACAGTGCTTTATTGATGTTTTGCCTTCCATTTGTTAAGACTAAGGTAGTCACTTATAAAACTGTTTTGAAGGTAGTTTTAGATTTTTAGAAATAAAAACAATGGGTATAAAAAGAAATAAAAACAAATGGGTATGCGACTTACTCGTGTACATGACTGAAACCATGACACTGCAGGTAAAGGACCGACACTTGAAACACTTTTAAGTGTCTGTGTCGTTTTTTACCTGCTGTGTGGGGGTTTCAGTAATGTGCAATTCACACCAGCTTGGTTGCACCCTTACGCTTAGTTCAAGGTTTATTCACGGAAAGCATTTAACGGCCAGGACAGCACGCTAATAATATAACGATACTGTGCCAGGAGAGCCCGCGAAATAAAATATAACGATTCTGTGATTACCAACTTTATGCTCAAATTGAACTTTTCTGCTTTTTTTTTAGTTCTCAAACTTTGTAGAGACAAAAGCTGCACAAAGGGTCTGCCAACATTATTTCGGGCTACACCCGGACTGGAACCACCTCCCCTTCACTGTCATCTTTATCACCGACCCTTTTGCCTACGAATGATCTTCAGGACGCTTTCTTTGGAAGGCCAACCCGCACCAGACAATAGTAAAGCCCTGGGTGTACTTTGTAGAAGACTGAACCCTTCCGGATCCTCACATAACCCAAGGTTACACGTACACGCTGTAAGACAATAAAACACTACCTGCTTCCCAGAAAGCACATCGTGCTTTCTGTTTTTTTTTTCATTTTTAATTGTTTCATGTGATATGGAGAGGGGTCATTGTTTCATGGAGGCTTTCTCCTCAAAGCAGGGTATGTTCACGGTGGAACTTACCTCGTCACTGCACCCTGTGATTTAAAAAAAGGAGAATTAGATGACGTTGTGTATAAAAATTAAAACAAATCACAAAATATTACAGGCTGTAACGGCGTTCGATGAAAAGGCGTTCGATGAAACGGCTTCGATGAAACGGTGTTCGATGAAACGGCGTTCGATGAAAGGGTGTTCGATGAAACGGCTTCGATGAAATGGCGTTCGATGAAACGGCGTTCGACGAAATGTCCGGACCCAGTTTTGCGGCAGGGGTATGGAGGCGGGGCTTTCATGTTTGGATTATTTTTTAAACTAATCATGGAATGGGGCAAAATCGTAAATGTCGGCGAGGAGCAGTTTATTTTGTCAGGAAAACCCGGCTTGATATTGCGAGTAATCGACCGTTGAAACAGATAACAGACTTAAGGCCGGTTCACACATACAGCGGAGCGCTAAGTTAGCGCTACGTTAGCGCTCCAAGAAGCGCTCATATGGCGCTTCCTAGCGCGTGATATAGCGCTCGGTTAGCGCTTCAGCAGCGCTCTGTTAAGCCTGGTTCAGACAGTTGCGTTTGACTGCGTTGCGGCAGCAAGAAACCAGGACATCCCTGCTGCTTATATCGCGTGCCAAGATGATTCCTTGATTGGATTCCACGCTCCATACGAAGCACAGATGTGCCGGTGACTCGCTTTTACTTCTCGCCGCAACGCAGTCAAACGCACTCAAACGCAAGTGTCTGAACCGGCCTTTAGCGCTTCAGAAGCGCTTTGTTAGCGCTCTGTTAGCGCTACAGAAGCGCTTTGTTAGCGCTCTCACGCTCCTTGTGCCGTGCTTGCTGCTGCGGAACAGCGCGTGCGTCCTATGGTAAAGATATAAACAACCCTTTAGAGTACCGTTGGTTGAGACTAGCTGAGACGCCAGAAAGTCTGGTCGGTACCATTTTGAGTGTTTGTGCGTATGGCGCGTGCTTTGCTCGCCTTTCTAAGTGACACAAACGCACGTGCTGGGCTGCGGAGATCGTGCGCAGGGCTGTGAAAGTGTCAACAAATTTAGAATCGCCTCAAGAGTGGGCTGGCATATCTAGAGTGTGCCGGCCACCTGACGAACGCGCATAACTCCGCACTGTTTGATGCTATTCGCATTAACGTAGATAATCATTCCCAAAAGATGGGTTCTGCTGATTTTTTCTTTGGCGTTGAAAGGAGAGGAAGTAAAATGAGCTTCTCTCAAAGCAAAGGGTCGGGCAGGCGATCCAGAGGCATGGACTCTGAGCGACTAATTGATTGGGTACGACCTCATCGCTTTCTATTCGATATGCGTAACCCTGGTTTCAAAGACACGCAGTTAAAAATGATCGCCTTCAAAACAGCTCTGTGCCTCAGTCCCTCAGCCTAGGAACGAGGTTCGCCGGGTACCCGTCGGTATCTCAGTGGCGAAAGATTTCGCGCACCCAGGAGGCTCTTCTGGGCGTTAAGCCGTTCACACACATATGCACTAATCGCGTATGTAAGAGCATTTGTCGCATTTCTATTTCAGCGTTCAACATGTCCACCATGGTGCTGCTAATGCACATCCAACCACAGGAACCGGAACCGCGGTGCAATCGCTAATTCGCAGCACCGCGGTTCAAGAAGCGCTACAGAAGCGCTAACACGGCGCTACTGAAGCGCTTACAAGGCGCTACTGGAGCGCTAACAAGGCGCTACTGGAGCGCTAATAAGGCACTAACTGAAGCGCTAATCACGCGCTATATTAGAACGAAGTCACGCGCTAGGAAGCGCCACATGAGCGCTCCATGGAGCGCTCACGTAGCGCTAACTTAGCGCTCCGCTGTATGTGTGAACAGGCCTTTACACTGGAGTCCCCAGTAGCTTCAAAAAGCCAGGTTACGTTCTCCGCTCAAACCGTGACCCCGGACTCGCAAAATATGTGGAACAGCAAAACGATCAGATAGAAAAGCTACACGGACTGAGTGTATCTCCGTTTCACCATAACTTGGTAAACGGCGAAAGCTACGGTCCCCGTTGGCCAATCAGAGCAACGGAGCGACGCACAAGACAGCTCTCCGCGCAAAACCTCTCTCACAACGCTTCCAGCCCCCAGGGAGGATCGTGTTTCGATGGAACATCGTCAAGTGCTTCACTCCGATGCCCCGCTTGGCTCACGAGGGTCGTAGCTTTATACCCTGTGCTTCGGAAGACTGGTTTTCACGACGCTCGAACGAGCACTTAGCGCTTCGCGTTGTCCTGTGCGGAAGGTACTCCGTGATAATGGTTTGGTTCGGTTCGAGGTTCTGACAAAATACAATGACACTTTTGTGAGCTGCTTGGAGAATGACTTCGGAATAATTCGGGAAGTCAGACATACTGCTTGGGTACAAGATTATGTTCCGTATACACCGGGATGGACCATACCGGACGCTGCGTGCGAGTTGTTCCAGATAATGCAGTGCTGTGAGCGCTTCATTTGGCCTCGTGCTCCTCGTGTCCCCGCACTCAGCGCATGCCACGTGTCACGCACCTAGAACGCACTTACCTCCGATGGCTCGTAGCGTCCGCTGCGGTCCATTTGAAGGTAGAGCGGATCGTAAGAGACTACACGGGTTTATGTTTGCGAATAATGGATCACTTAGAATGGTTCATTGGTAAATTCTGCTTGAATTCAGCCTGAGCTCGCAAACTCTGGACACAATAAAATGATATGGCGTAGAAATAAAAGCTTCTAAGAATGTCAGTATCCTGTTGTTGTTGTTTTTGTACTTGTAAACATTGTTTGAACTTCAGGAAAATACGTACTTTTGTTATTGCATGGTGTCTCGGTGTAAAAAAAAAAAAAGAAGAGCACCTTTGGTTACCACCTTTGAATGATGAAAAGAAAAGCTCTCGCGAGGCTATATAAGAACGTTGCCCGTGGCGCGAAGTTGCAACATCTGTCGCCCGATCGCCCTGTCAGTGTCTCGGTCGAGCGGGTTCATCCGATGTCGTTCTACCCGGTGGAAAGGGTCATCGCCAAGACGGTAAGTCGCCCTTCTCTATATTTCAAGAACGTACCTTTGACTTTGTATGCCTCTTATGCTATGACATTGTATTCTATTTATAAATATCACGTAAGAAAGAGCCACAGTCAATGTTTTGGACCCTGTTCTGTTGAACCATTTCCAAACTATCTCTATTCGCTCTTCGTTATCTGATGTTAGTATACCTTGCTACCAAATTTGTATATCAACATTACTTCCTTCAGCCAAAAGACCTCAACTGTAGAGACGAGATAACCTTATTACGCTGGAAGGTAGAATACGTGCCTTATGCAAAGCACCAGTAGCGCGCGCACGTCAAAACGCGGATAGTGCACAGCAACCAAGCTCTCTGTGGTCAGCCGCTTCAGGTCGATTTCAAGTAATTATAAAACGTTTTGATTAAGCGGGGGATTTGTGAAACCGTTTATGCAGTTTCGATCGATCATCCGACCCGATCTCGCTGCGAATAGGTCTTCTCATTTAAAATCTCAGCGAGGACATATATCGAAGCGGGCTTGTATCGAATCAGGCGATTATTTGGAGCTGAAAAAAACGGTTCCCTAAAGTTCTCAATTTTCCGGTAGCCCTCGATAAAGCTCCCGCCCGCGCTTTGAGGACAGCGTTCGCAAACCAGGTAATGCGAGACTTGGAAAAGACACGCGGCAACTCCTTTCCCAAGTCTCGCGTTATCTCTTTTCCTTCTTTCTATAAATCCCCATACAGTACGAAAACTACCTGCACTATAGTCGGTGGCGCAGTCGAAGCGTCGCCTCCAAGCTCCAGCACAAGCTCGTTGCCTTTCACCGTGCTTTTGCTGCGCGCGCACGCTTGTGTTAACAAGAAAGCTTGCTCTGGAGGCGGAGTTTCTACCGCATTATTAACCTGTTACCGACTAAACAGGCTCAGTGGTGTTGTTTGCCCAATAACAGATCACTGGACGGACTCAGCGCGCACACTTCGGTTCTTTGTAAATTGCACAGAGGTCCATAAACACATTTAATATATTCAGTTTACACAAACGTTGGCTGCTAGGTTTGTTTCTACCTGCTGCTCTGCAGTTTAGCGGCAATGTTTGAAACAATGGTTTGAATACTTAGTTGTTTTACATCGACGCTTTGAAACAAGCATAGTCGTACAACCTCGCTGACAGCACCGGTAAAGTTTGAGGTGACCGGGCAAAAGCTCACCGGACGAATAACTGGCAAGCTAATATAGATTCGGTCAAGAAAACTATTGTTTGATTGGCCAGTCGCCGGCAAAATTTAAGCTCAATTATGAATTGTGTTTAATTAATCCCGTGCTTTGCTGAGGCAAAAGCACCCTTGTGCGATCGATTGAGCTGACCAAAGTGGCATGTGCACCGTACTCAGCAAAGTTAATAGGCGAATTTGACCAGCCACTTCCGCTACACTGCTACTAGAGTGATTAATTATTGGAAAGCATAGTCTTTTAGCTCGTGCGATAACCCCGCTGTGGGCCTACGCTTGCAGAAAACGACTCCGGCGTATCGTGCACAGAATAGCTGGTGAGAGACGCGTTTTGAGATGAGCCATTGTTTCCACGCCTCTTATGGGTCGTACGTCTTTGTTCCGGTGCACTAATCAGGCGGTGAGCTTTTGTCAGGGTTGCGAGAAAATTGGTGAGCCTCTGTCCAAGGCACGAGCTAGTGTTTGACCGCTATGTCTTTTTCTTACTTTTGCGTCTCAAGACTGGCACAAGAAACAAGACAGAAGATAAAGCATAGATGGTGGCAAAGCTCTTTACTGTCTACGCTGAATCGGCGCGATAGTCAGGAGCATACTAATGGCATTATAATGAAGTTCGCATGGAGCCACTAAAAAGTGGCTCTCAGTAATGGCCGTTTTCTCTATAAATGAACGTAACGTGACATAAAAAGGTACGCTAATACTACACCGGAATTGAAATAATATCAACTCTAGTAAATGTTTAATTTTCTGACCGTCTGGAGAGGTAACCTCGCCCACGTTCTGTAATACACGACGCCACTAGCGGCTCGGTGATGACTTCCGAGAATGAAGTATCTAAGCTTTTACTTCGAGAGAGACGCTGTCATTTGGCATTCTAGAATGGTTGCTTCGTAACTCTACTTTCTCCACTAATGTTCTTTTTTAAATATTATTGGCGCTGCAATGTATGCACCTATTCAAGTGCTACAACTTGTATCTACTTGTTTTTTAAAATATGTAAGCGCACCATTTCTTGTCGTTTTGCCTTATTTGGTGGCGATCGATAAGTGAAGCACATGTAGCGAAATTGAAATTTAGCTTGCCTAACACTTTCGTTAATGTGGTTGCAGAGCAAGGGCTTCCTGGTCCAGTGGAAGGGACTACCTAAATGGCAATGCACGTTGGAGCCACGGCGGCATCTCAACGCACAGTGCCTGGCCGAGTTCTCCAACCCAACTAAGCCAGCGCAGAGCCGCCTGGATGCAGTCACAGACAAGCTCCTCTGTGAACTACAAAAGAAGCTCTCCAACCCGAAGAAATGCAACGGACTTGTAAGAGTTGAGTTTGAGCTTGATATCTTTCGGTGGGTCTTTCGCGAGGTGGGCCCTAAAATTGATGGTGGTTGGTTACTCTGCGAGGAATGTGATTTTGAACGTCTGAACTTGCCAGCTGGGTGGTTTGAACGGGATAATAAGTTGGGCGGCTCTGTTGAGATCCAGTTTCCTCTTAGGGTGAGGGGTGTTGTTCGGCGTCAGAGGGCTTCCAGATTTTTCGTGAACGGGTTCCCGCAGGAATACGTGTACATTTTTTTTGTAGCCAGGGGAGTCACTTTGTAGTGGGAAATGGAAAACGACACCGACAACGTTGTCCGCGTGACCTTGGAGTCAAGTCTTCTCAAAGTAACACTGAACAACCGTATGATAAGAAAAGTGCACCACGAAAAAGAATTGCTGAATAACTCGTATGTAAAAGCAATAGAGAGATACGTTTCAAGGTTTGTAAACCCCATAACTGAGAATGATGCACTAGAACAGAGGTTACGATCACTATACACATCGGGTGTAGGCCCGTTCGTCATGTGCGCATTCGTCATAGGCCAACTGGTAATAGGCCCGTTCGTCACAGCGGAGCATTCGTCATAGGGAAATTTGTCACTAGGAAATTTTGTCACTATTCGAACCGGGTATTCGAATTTGCCCAACTTATATTCACTTGGCTTTGCATGCAATAAAGATTAGGACGTTATATTTTATTCTTACTGAAGAAAGGGAACATCCAAATAAGTCAGCGCTGTAATTAGAAAATCATGGCTTGTATCGCGTTGATGGCCGCTATCTCGAAGTCCCTTATAGCCACCTCAAGGCAGTCGGCCCCCATGTGACTCAGCACGACGTCGCAAAACCTTAAAAAGAGCGAACATATTTTGAAATGTTTGAACAGATATCCAAAAATAGGCCGCCGAGCGTTTCGTTTTATACGTTTATCAAAGCTCTTGAATGCTTACCTTCTGTAGGTAGCTTCAGATTTGTTTGGCAGCAAGCTGTAAACCATCGGCGCTACCACGCCATGGACTGTGGCATGCAGCCTGCACAGTTGGTAAAACTGTGCCGAAGTGACTTTAAAGGTCCCGTTCGTGAACCACGTAGTCGCCTGAGCCAGACAGCTCAAGTTGCGCTCCGTAGCAAAGATCAGGATTCTTTCGCTGTCGCCCTCTCCGCTGACGTGGAGGAGAAAGGAATCTCCTTTGGCTGTGGTTTGCATGCAGGTAAAATAGTCATTATTATCGTAATATGTCGCGCACTGTGTTTTTGCGCTGCAATACACTTCACCTTAAACTCTGTGGGCATTCGTATGTCGGCTCTGCAAGATGGTACGCTGTACTCGAAATTCGCCGCTGCCTTTGCTTGCGGATTGTGCGCCGAAGTGTTGACGGTGCAGGAATCTGCGATGCAGTGTCGTCACTGACACAGGCAGCCGCATCCAGAAGTACTTGGTGCGGTGCTATAGTCTGTTGCAACCTAAGAACGAAGAGGCGAACCTCCTTCTCTCTTTAGCGTTCCGTCTGCTTCCTCCTCCCCGGCCCGTCTTACCCTCGCCCTTCGTTCTTAGGTTGCAACGGACTATAGACGGCCTTCCCCTGGAATAAAGAAGAAGGACATTAGTGATCGTGACCAGTGACCAGCTCACCTGTGCACTCACGGTTTTTTCATTGACGTTAGTGAACTTGTTTTGGGAATGTAATAGCAGACACAGATTTTGGTTCATACCAGCCTTTTCCTTCATCTGATGACGAACCCGAAGCACGTTTATCTCGGTGGGGTCGCCGGCATGCGTATGGTCACTGGAACAAGAGATTACACGAGTCTTGGCGTGATCGGTGACTATTTTAGTTTCACAAACTCCTCTTCGCCGGCAGTCCCAATACAACGTTGTTTCGTTAACCTTAATGCAAGCGTAGGAATATCCTTCGTGAAGAAGCATATCGCCACCTCTCTTAGTAGTAACTACCTCCATTTAGAAATCTAAAGTGAGATGGGAAGCAAAAGAGATATGTGTTTTATAATCCGGAAGCAACCAACATGCTAAACCCTAAAACAAGGCACAAAACAAAATATCGGGTTTAGTGGTTTTTTTGTGAACTTTATGTTTTTGAAGGTCTTTTGTTTGTATAAGGTGACCCAGATAAGACAACATGCAGGCTAAAGGCTGCATGTTGCCTTATCTTGGGATCGTTGGGACATTCGTCTGTTCTCGCTGACCTTGTGCGGATTTGGTTGGGTGACCCCCTTTCGTAACTTTCCTAAGAAAACAAAATAGAAAATAAAAACATTTAACGATCTTGGAGGTCATTGTGTGACCAACTGCCAGCGTGACCAATCATCCTATGACGAATGTTCCGCAGTGACGAACGGGCCTGTTACCAGTTGCCCTATGACGAATCGACATATGACGAATGGGCCGTATCCCATACACATCCGTTGAAAGTCAATACAAGCGAACAAAAGGGCGCAATAGGCCAATGTTTTTACAACAAGAACGTAGCATAACCGTTGACCTCGGCACTAGTGTTTGTAGAGAAACGTGTGATAACAGCCCCTCTCAAGATGTCGTGGCATCTGAAACGATAATCCACATGTTGCAGAGAAGGCTAGACGAAAAAACTGCTGAGACTAACGAGCTTAAGGGTGAGGTTTCGGGTTAAGTGGTTAAGGAGTACCGTGGAGCAGCTAGAAGCTCGAAATGACCTTTTGTCTCAAGATGAAAACCTGTCCTCGTCCCTCATGTCACGTGGAAGTCCACTAAATAAAAGCAAAAGGATCGGAGAGGGTAGCCGGAAAACGGACCAGCGAAAACTTAAGGTAGTCGCCGAGGGCATTGCAACGTCGCTGGACAATATTCTTCCAAGCTTTGGGCTAGGTACGAAGGATATTTTTGTAGAGACCTGAGAGGACTTCTACACAGAATATTTTATGATGACTCGGGACATGCTCTCGTACAAGCGCATGTCAAGGAACCCTTTCGGGGTGGTGGAATAACGTCATTTAAGGATTTATGCGAAGGAGACAGGAAGATTGTCCGCGACGTTGCGATGCTCCTGGATGATCATAGGTGTAGCAATACATTTTGGCAAGCACTTTCGCGTAGCTTGAAGGGCTTGCCATTTGTGGCTGTTATAAACAGCTATCGAGAGAGTCTAGACGAGCAACTCGAAATAACAAAAACACCAGGAGCGCCTCATGGAGCGCAAGTTTTGTTTAAGAAAGAGATAGAATATGTCATTCAAGAAATTGCGAATGAAAGGCACATGACCCTCCGCGAGCTTAGTGCTCAGCCATTGATACTTAGAATTGAAGGCGATGGGTGCCGGATTAGTAGAAAAACGTCTTGGACGACACTGTGCTTTGTTGTGATAGAACCGGGAAGCAACTGCAAGCTCACAAGCTTCACCGCCTTCTGGCACTCGTGGAAATATCGGAAAACTACTTTTCCGTGGGGGAATCGTTTCAGAACCTCGTTTTGGAAATCAACTCTGTAAATGCTAGCCAAAACATCCTTGTTGCGGGAGTTCATTTTCAGATCAGAGTATGCCTCGGATCAAGACTTAAAATTTCTTCTGGTGTTGATGGGCTTGCAGTCTGCTTCCTCAAACTTTCCGTGCCCCTTCTGCCGTGCAGATCCCAAAGAGAGAAGTGATCTCGACTTGTCTAGTAGTAAGTTTAATTAGCCTCCTTTAACCAGAACTCTGGGAAACTTGAGTTCAGACTGCGATGCGCTAGCTCACGGAGTGCAGAATGCGACACTTTTTCAGATTGAGCCAGCTCAAATTATACCGGACGTACTGCACATGCGTCTGCGCATTCTCAACCGCCTTCTTGACTGCCTACTGATTGAAATGGAGGACTTTGATTGTGAGGCAAAGGTTCTCAATCCTCGAGCGAAAACTGACCGTATGGAGAAGTTTATAGCTCTTGTGAATAGCTGTGGTGTTAAGTTTGATGTCTGGCAAGATGAACGAAAGGGCCGCGCGTTCACGTCTCTCTCCGGTAACGACTGCCAGAAGCTCCTAAAACACTTACCAGATAAACTAAAGGGACAACTACATCAGGACAGAGAGTCGGCAGTTATGTTTTTGTGGACAACGTTTCGTGATGTGTTAAAACTTTTCGAAAGTGATACATCTGGAAAGGACGCTGAGGAGAAGGCACGCGCCTTTTTTTGTACTTTCATTCAGCTGAAAAAACTAAAAGGAAAGGCTATGGCAGGGATCGCGTAACGCCCTATATTCATATTTTTGCCCACCACGCCCCGGCCAAGCAAGCATATTCGATTTCAGTGTTTGGGATGGTACTCAAGCCAAGGGCTAGAAAAGAAAAATGATGTCCTGAAAGCTCTCCACCACGGTAGATCAAACAAGTGGAACCCTGCTGAAGACGCGCTTAAGCTTGCTAAGCGATCGGAAGCCTTTTCTGACTGCCCAAGCACGCGGGCATATGTAAAGTCCGATACTGATTATTGGAAGGGCGGGGGAATCGAAGAAAATCGAAGAAAAAGACAGCGCTCCGCCGCGGACGCAGCGACTAACTGCAGGGAGCTAAATATTGAAACCATGAGCGCTGGGCAGCTGCGAACAGAATTACATTCCTTGGGCAAAATAACCACCACCAAATGCCCCTCGAAGCTTCGCGACATGTTGCGCAAAGTAATGAAAGACCCCGTAAGTTAATCATGCTTTTGCTCAATGCCTTGTACATATTGCTGAGTGTTTGTGTTCCGTTTAATATGATTGAAGAGCGAAACGTGGTGTAAATTATTCTGTGCAGTTTCCTTTAAACGTTTTGCACCATGAAAGTATTAATTCCGTAAGTGTGACTGACGATTTTTTTGTTATGTGGGATTTGTTTAATGGTGTATTCACTGCTATTTACCACGCACATTGTATATACTGTATATCACCTACATCTCACCTGCATTCGTTGGCCATTCCTTTTCCCGATAACAAAAACGCATAGATAAATAATCTTGACCCATGTGTGCGCCTGGTAGGGCCACATTTATATTCACGTGCAATGTACCATTATCTCACCTTCCTAGTTGTGCAATTCTCAGAGGTCCCTGCCGTGGGTTTGCGCCCCGTAAACCTCGCTATGTGCGTATGGTGTGTGAATGTGGCGTCGAAATCCCTGCCGTGAGATTACTCTCCGTAAACTTCGTTCGCCTCACAGCGTGCAAGAGAGCGGAGGTCCCTGCCGTGGGTTTGCGCCCCGTAAACTTCGCTAAGTGCGAATGGTGTGTGAATGCGTCGAAACCCCTGCCGTGAGATTACTCTCCGTAAACTTCGTTCGCCGCTCCCCATGGAAGAGAGCTGAGGTCTCTGCCGATGGCTAGCAGCCCGTAAATCCAGCTTTTGTAATGATTGTTCCCAGGCTTGGCAGTTTATACAATTCCTGCCATTTACTGAGACTCTGAATCTTACTATTTTTACGATTTATGCGCTCCAAGATAAGATTGGAATCGTTAGGTAAAGAAATGGTCACGAAGAAGATCCCATCTCAGTGTAATTGTTCCTGAACGTTGACGTGTTTTTGTCTATCTTTTTTCTGCAATGGTTGTGCAATTTACGAAATTCCTGCAGCAAGGTCATGTACTGTGGAGCGTATACAAAGAAGGCACTAAATAAACGCAGTAGCTGAGTTTGAGACGTTGTCTTCTGTCCACTTTTTGATCATTTCTACTTTTGAATGTTTCATGTTTGTTCCCCAGTTTTAGGTAATTCAAAATCATGGTAAACTTACACCGGCTCGCCAGTACCCTCATCGTTTTTTTCTGTACAAGATCAATCTATGAGTGCTAAATGAGCTAATACACATTTCTGACTCTAATTTCAGGGGTTTTGCTTAACGATGTAGAATTATTTCTATGTGTCTGTGTAATAAACCTTTTTTATTTATATTTGTTGTCTCCAGTTTCCACATTATATTATTTTCACGTTGGTAGAGTCCATGCATAGTGAAAGCACAAAGTACAACTTGAGAGACCGATCACCATGCAATAAAAAAAGGCCTCGGGTGCTTTATATGATGGCCAAGTGACATTCTCCCCCTTCTACCCCCAAGATTACTAGACACAGAGAGGCCCTTCATGTGCGCATGAAGCACCCTAGTGAACCCACCACCACTGCTTGCGTCAGTTATCAGTAGGATTGCCTGTTTTTGGGGTATCTTTTTGGGGAGGCTTGGAGCAAGTGCTTTTTCGTAATAAATTGTAATTGCAAAACGTTGAAGTTCGGCAAATTCAACGTGCGGTTAAAAAAACAAAAGTCCCATCTTCGATCTTTCCAAGTTCAAGGACCTTATTCTACACCATATCGCTGTGTTGTTCCATTAAAAACATGTTGAATTATTTCGCCTCCATCAAAAATGCAGCGCTTCGAAATGCACGAACAAGATATTTTACCCAATATTTGCAAATTCCTCCCTGGGAGCTGCTTGACACCACTCTAAATATTTCCAGTTATTAGCTAGAGCAACAACTCGAAGCGCTGTATTTTGAATGGAGACAAAATAATGCAACAGGTTAATGGAACACCACGGCGATATAGTGTAGAGCAATTTCCTTAAATCTGAATTTAAAAAAAATGTTTAAAATGCATGTTGAAGTTTGGGAACTTTTCACATTGACGCATGTTTGAAGCGTTGTAAATATTTTCAGTTATAAATTTGAGTAAAAAATATTTATATATGATTGACCGTTCCAGGAAGAATATACGAAAAACATTTCAATGCTAATCCTGAAAATATTACGAGATTTGCACTCGCAAATATAATAATATAATATAATAATTATAGTTTTATTTCTCATCAATGATGAAGGGCAGGCCGGAGAAAAAAGCTGAAAAGAAACAGCTTGACGGGTCTCCGCCCCCTACAGTGGCAAAACAGACGGTAGCAAGAACAACAAAGAAATTATAAAAATATCGGATACAAATGTTAAAGTGGCCAAGATTGTGCATTTCTGACGCGTGATATGTAACTTTCAGAACTCTATAAGTACTAGAGGATATATTCACTGTACTCTACTATTTTTACAAGATATTTGTTTGTTTTATGCTTGTTACGTGCCGTCAAATTTTACACAAAGGACAAAGTCCAAAAAACACGGGGTCCCCGCCATGAAGCGGTTTTCATTTAGTTTCTTTCGAAATACATTTTTTCTCGCAGAAATATTGGTGATTACGTTCCCTCCGCACATTGGGGAATAACAGAAAATTAGGAAGGAAAACAAAAATGTCGACCGTACACGCGTGGGTGATCTTATCTGAAGAAACCCATGAGCGGTTATTTTATATTGCGGATATGTAGAATCAGAATGACTGTCTAATAGCCAATTTGTGAGCTGTCACCTTTCCTACTGGGCTGTGGAACGGTTCTGAGCATGCGCAATAGCTCTCCACTACGAAATATCGTACGCCACGCCTGCGTCCTCAAACCAGTTACTCGGCCCTTTTCGCCTTGGGGATAAGCGTTCATCAGCTTTTCTGTTCCAGCCTTAACTGTAGCACAGAAAAGATGACGTCGAGTATGCAGCCTATTCACGTGCTAAGTCATCACCCACAAATATGGCCGCCAAACGATTAAGCAGACCTTTCATTCGTGAGCTTTATGAAAAAGAAAAAGAAGGCAAAGCAGAAATGTAAATATGGGGGTTTGCGTGCCAAACCAACGAAGGGCATCTGGCACGCCTCAGCGGAGGACTGAGGATTAATTTAGACTAACTGGAGATATTTTGACGTGCAACCAAAATCTGAGTTACATTGCGCTTTCCACAATAAGCCTCAGTAAAATGGCGGGCACCTTGGCCGGGATAGTACATACTAATATGCGTGTGAAAGTATATCCCTTTTAAGTTTATGTGTACATAAACCTTTAGTCTAACTTTGCGCATAATAGTACATAATAGTAATAGCACAGTAAACAGCATAACTGTATACTGGGCAACACAGTTAGCACGAAGAACTTATCAATCATCAGTTTTTCATGATTTTTGTCAATTCAAATATTGCCATCAAAACTACTAGTACGGTGAGAGGTGCTCATTTGGAGCTCCAAGGGCTCGCATAAAACAGACGATGTGTCGGGGAACTGCGATGTTGAAATGTGGGCGCACGCTCCTCAGTGACTACGAGCAATCGTGCACACAAGTCACAACTCACCCATGCCTTGCTTACTCTTCTGAACCATCAGAACAACATAGGGTTCGTTTAGCAGCAAAGGAGTTATTTCGGCAGAAGAATAGTTTGCGGGCTGTAACCAGAGCTATCCCGAGGCCAACACTAGAAAGCCCAGTCAGGCCCCTTACATGCCCAGTTCCAACGTCACGAGCCCTCAAATGTTATTTTACTTGTGAAATCGCATGCGAGGGACAATATGCTTTTGATTATTCAATCGACATAACTAATAAAGAGTAAATTTAGATGGGTCCAGTTCTTTTGTTGGGATGTTTTGTCGCGTCTTCGAATTGCGTCAGTGTTCGTAGGTAACGAAAACTTTTTTGTCGCATTCAACTGATCCACGGCGGGTGAAAATCAATAGGCTCCTCCTCTCTTCGAACAAAAATATTATAATAGGCGAAATTTTAAATCAATATTATACTATTGCAATACATATATCGTAATTGAAACAACAAGTGTACAGTGTATATATAAATTATTGTTACGGCGGCTAGTACATAGGCTGGCAGAGCAGACAAGGCGTTAGCAAAACGGGGGAAAGAGCATCTGAGCAGGATGAGCTATACTCTGCCTCACTAAAACCGTGCAGTAAACGCAAAGGCAGCGCTGGGTGAGGGAAGAAAGGAAAGGCACTAGGAAGGCCGGGAGAGAGTGGAGGGTAATGGCGAGTGAGGGGAGAAAGGGCGAGAATTGGGAACGTTGCGGGGGAGAGGAGGTTTCGCTTTTTCCTACGCAGCCTCACTATAGTGCTTGCCCTTCCTTCCCTCAACCAGCGCTGCCTTCGCGTCCACTGCATGGTTTTCGTGAGACAGAGTATAGAAAGAACGCACTGTTATCACAGGTACTGCAGATATAGGTTCACCAGAACCATTGATTTTTGTCTTGGTACAGAAAAAGAGCCTAAAAAGGACTGGTTGACCATTCCAAAAGCGGTTGAAATTTCGGTCAAATAGTATGAAAAATCTCAACGAGAGACCACTTTTCGCTTTAAACTTAAACTAAGCAAATCCCGGTAAAAAGGAATCGCCGATTAAACTGCCGGGACTATCGATTACGTGTGTAGCTAGCTCAATTTACGGTAGCAGGTGCAAGTAAACGTCCTGGGCCGGTTTTCTCGAAGCGACGGTAAACCCATTTTGGTAAACCACGGTGCCTAGGAAGGGAAAAGTACCTAGGTACCTTAATAAACGGCTGGATATAAAACAGCAATAATTATTTTTGACTCCGGAGTAGGATGCGTCATCTATCGGTGAAACAAGCCAGTCATTTTGTTTATCTTCTTTTTCCGCTGGTTGTTATCGATCTAGTATGGTATTTTAAGTCAAAGTATAGTAATGTTTTACTTGAAGACCAATTTATTTGCTTCAGATGGTACGAAGAAATTTTAGCTACTATGCTAGAGTTTGCCGACGAATATTTGAAAATGTAAGAAACATTTCCTTCAACATGTTTCGCCATAAACAACGCATAACTTTCCCGTGCTCCTTCCAGTCTGGCAACGCCGGTGCTGTAGTCTTGTTTTCGTTCCTTGCAACGCACGTTTCTACGATTCCTGCTGATCTCAACTGTTTGCCCTCTCTTCCGTTTGCCCAACCGATCCACCGATTAGCCCACCGACCGACTGCGGACTTACTAACAACTGATTTGCGGACCTATTTGTACTTTGATGACGGAAACGATGTCGACCGGGACGAGGCGTCGACGTCGACGAGACCGCGCGTACGCGCAGTACGCTGTCGTCATGCTGGGACGTCAGCGTGTGTTCCGGGACCGCCTCGATCCGCTGGAAGAATTCGACGAGGATGCGCTGCAGCAACGATTCCGGTTTGGTCGCGCGGGAATTATGTTTCTCGCGGAGTTGCTGCGCCCGGACTTGGAGCGGTCGACGCGTCGTAGCTGCGCCCTGTCCGCAGAGCAGGAGGTGATCGTCGCTCTGCAATTCTACGCCACAGGCAACTTCCTCATCACTGCAGGCGACTACGTCCACGTGCAGGTCTCTAGTGCTTCACGGTCCGTGAGGCAGGTCACCGTAGCTCTGGCACGTCGTGCAAGGGACTTCATACGGTAAGACTTCATACGGTAAAGAGTTTCTGAGCGTTCCGAGTCAAAAACAAAAAAAGTCAAATTGTGTTGAGTTTGTTTATGAGTAAAGCTATACGCATTCCGTCGTGCACCTCGGCCGGAAGGGGCTATACGCATTACGCGAAACTCGTTTAAAACGAATGGTTACAATATGTTTTCTAAGCGGTGTCTGCTTCATACGCAAGGGGACGCGGGTTCGATCCGCGGAGTGGGCCTACTTTTTTTATCGAACATTTTGTTTTGTCAAGTCATTTGGCGATATTTCTTTTTACGATCAACACTGAAAACAGAGAAAAAAACGAATGTTGTTGACGAAACTTCGCAGAAATGTGCATGCTAGGGTATTGTGCTGTAAATTAACTTGTGAATGGATTGACAATGCAGGTGGCCTGACGTCGCAGAGAGTGCTGCCTTGCAGGAGCAGTTCTTTGAGGTAGCCGGGTTCCCTTGTGTCATGGGTGCTGTTGATGGCACCCACATTCGAATCCAGGGACCGCGCGTGCACGAGGAGGTGTACGTGAACCGCCACCTGTACCATTCCATCAACGTACAGGTGGTAGTTGACGCATCCTGCCGCATACGCAACGTGGTTGCGAGATGGCCAGGAAGCACGCACGACTCCCGTATCTTCACCGAGAGCACACTACCAATCAAGCTGGCCGATGGCGTCTACGATGGCCTGTTGCTCAGTGACAGCGGCTACACCTGCCAGCCGTGGCTGATGACGCCCTTCCTGTCGCCATCATCGGCAGCAGAAGTCAGGTACAACACGGCACACACCACGACAAGGAGTATTGTTGAAAGGTAAGACGAGGTCACGCATCGTGGTGGGTTACTGGGCTGCCATATTGAAAGGAATGCCACTAGACAACGTAACGTTTTGTTGTCATAGCACATAAGACACTGTTAATTGTAAGGGTCCTACGTACAGTTTTGTGCTCGCTAGACCAAGCGGAAAACAGTGGTTGCACGGAACCTAAAGAGAGAAAAAAGAAAATAATATTCAAACAATATATATTTATTTATTGTACTTTTCCAGTTGCCCTTTACAGCCCGGGGGCCTGCATAAGGGTGCACCGTAAACACATATATGCAGTGTTGCATAAAAAGCAGACACACAAAACGCATGCATAGTATCAAGAAACAAAAACGTGAAATATTCTCCAACATATTTTTTGGAGAAGATATCACATTGTTCGTTCGTTAGGGGCAGGATTTGTTACATTTGCATGAAAGGCAATATTTTGGTTCAACCTGGATACAGAAGAGCAAAAAGATACAAATGCAAAGCCGTCTTTTCTTTTTTCCTGCCCCACCTTTACAGAAATTACACGCCTTCCTGTCATACATTCTAAAATACTCCACTCTGCTGGGACTCACCGTAAAAATGTGACAAATTGCACCGGGCTCGGGTTGCTATAGGAAAGTCGTTGACAGACATCTTCGGACTGCTAATGTTAACGACTGTCTGTATGAAACTGTGTTTCGCTTACACTCAGCTATGAGGAACATTTGTTGAGGGAAGTTTAATATGATGTACATATAAACATACTGTTATATACACGAACTCAACTCTCCGACGTCACGCCGCGGTGGTGGCGCGTCGGGCGCACTTCCGGTCTGGGGCGGTGGGCAGAAGTCGCCGTGCGAGACATGCATTGCTGTGTCCCTATGGAAGAAACCAGACAAAAAACCTGCCTTCTCGTCAATATGCTGCGACGGGGGTTGTACCAGAAGAGTCTGGAAAGGTTTGAAGATCAGTTTTCATGTGTTTCTGCCGCCTCCATTCGTCCGGGAACGTGGATAGTAGTCGTGAAAAGGGCAAACCAGACGCTGTCGAACTACGATTGCTTGTGCGGGCAGCACTTTGTGGTCGCCAGATGTATTTGTTTTGTTTCAACATGAACGAGAGAAAACCGCCAAGTTGTCCGGACCACCCACGGGTTCAGTACGTCTTCAAATTCCCACGGCCATCTGATCGTTCGAACTTTCGTCTGCTCTTTCAGACTTACATAAACATGAGGAAGATACACAAAAAGGGGGACGGACAACTTGTTTGCTTTTTGTCGTCTGCTCGTTCAAACAAAAGCGGCCCCTAGACCAAGCTTTGACCCGGTGATTGCAATACGAAGTAATTGCAGGCCTCAAAAAACTTAAGTAGGCTCGGTGCAAACAGTAGATACAAGATTTTGATCATTGGTACCAGTGGCCATCACCGACTCGTTGCGCTTGGTCAGTTCCCGCTTCCGATTTTCAGTATCGACGTCGATCATCGCCGCTACCTTCTACACTTTAGCAACACAAGCGACGTCGCGACCGAAAATAGCTAGAAGAATCTCATTATGGTTTTGGCGTCCATTCTGCGGCCTTCATGCGAATGAATCGCCGCACGTCCAATTATTTACGCAAAGTTTAGCGGCGTAACGAGCCTTGATAAATTCGCTGAGGCGATTAAAGTGGTGAGGACGTAGAATCGACAATTCCAACGCGAAAAAGAGTATGCAGACTCACACAGACGCCGACAACGTGACATTCCAATGGTTTGTTGACGCGGGGCCGGACGCGGTGCTTCTTGCCCGCACTTCATTGCGCATGCGTTCGAACAGTCGTCTGCTCTTTCAAACTTGTCTGCTTTTTGTCTTCAGCTCGTTCAAACGACAGCGGCCCGTAAACCAAACGTTGACCCGGTAATTGCAGCGATAAGAACTAAGTGCAGGCCTCAAAACACTTTTGAAGGTTGGTTGGGATAAGTAGGCTAAGTGTAAACAAAAGATACAAGAAGATGTTGTTCATTGTAACCAGTGGCCATCAGCGACTTGTAATGCCCGATTCTACTAGCGGTTTTCAGTATCGACGTCCACCATTTCAGCTACGGTCCACGCTTTTGCATCCCGAGCGACGTCGCGACTGCAAATAGCGAGCAGAATCTCACCGTGGGAGTCAGGCTGTAGCGCCCATTCTGCGGCGTCTACGTGAAATGAATCGCCGCATGTCACATTATTCACGCAAAGTTTTGCCTCGTTAATTTTGCTGAAGCCGCTGAAGTAGTCAGACATTGTTAGGAGGACGTAGAATCAACAATTCCAACGCGAAAAAGAGCACGGGGACTGCCACCGACGACGACAACAACGCAATTCAATGGTTTGTTTATGGGCGACGGCGGGCTTCTTGCCCACCGTCCACCGCGCATGCGCGGCGCCGGTGGCGTCCGCTAGGGGCGCTCCGGTTTGTTTGTAAACATGAGTTGGTGTATATCTGGGCAATGATAAGAAATGATTGCCGGGTTTTTGGTAGGCTGCAGCATTTAGAAAGTATGAAATAGTCTCAACCCTAATATATTAGTGTACTTTAAATAAATAATAATCATTCTGTCCGTATGATGCACGCAGGACAATAGGCCAGCTGAAGCGCAGATTCCACTGCCTGCATGCCGAGCTGCGCATGGAGCCAAGCAGATGCTGCGACATCATCGTGGCATGCTGCGTGCTTCACAATCTCGCCAAGAGATACCCCTGCGCGATGCCAGGGACTGCCATCCCCCCTGGGGTTCCCGTGGAGCCCATGGCAGCCGGCCGTGGTGAAAGCAATGAGGCCCGGCAAGCCCTTGTCGACCAGTTCTTCTGTTGAGCGTAGGTATGTGGGTATGTGGTCTTTTCAATTCAAACTAATTTTCTTAAATGCGAGACACATACAGAGATATTGTCCTCGCTGTGTATTTACCAGGCTCCGTAGACATCCAGAGGATGGATAATCGTAATAACGAGTTGAATGTGGCACGCGATTTCATATAATAAATTTTCTTGAATGCTTCGTGGCATCAGACGGCTAATATAAGGGGCTGAACCAACCCCAGCATATTTCTTGGAGAACATAGATATTTTAAATGTTTATTAAGCACTCTTCATGTATGGTTTCATTATGAGGGTAAACAGGCTTTGCGGCTTTCGCTCGCTGCAAAAAGAATGGAAGCGTTGGAAGATATTAGAGCAAGTAGATGTTGTGCTGCGACTGCTATCCACCTTTATTTGCAAAAGCGTTGCTTGGAGACGATGCGGCGCCCGTCGTATGCCGCTCAGGCGTCCACCCTCATATTGAAGACGTCTACCCTTTCCTGATTCCGAACATTGTAGCAGAATGAGTGCCTCAAGCATTGCAAACCATATTGTCTCGCAAACCCTCTACATTGCAGCATGTTTCTGTTGGTTGCAACAATGACATGCAGTTAAGATATAATGTGGCAGTGTCCAAAAAAGGTAACTCTTCTGAACAGCATTGCAGGCACGGATCAGAATCATTCTCAACTCGTCCAGTTTTGGTATGTAGTAACAAATGCACAAAGATTGATTGGCATATCTTGCAGCGTACCTCATTGTAAAGGTTAGAGTTGGTCAAGCAGCATAATTGCAACTGCGTTTAACAGTGCAATTGCTGCATGACCCATGGAACCACGTACGCAAAAGTCCTGCAATATATTGCTATTGTGTGTCTCGGGCGACAGTGCGTGCGGCTTTTACGCGAAAAGCTTGGGCCCGCTTCTGCGTGTTGGTCATCGTGCTTGTCTTCGTACTACAAGCTACGCAAACATCAATGCCCTCAGTGCGAGTAATTTTAGGGGTGAGCAAAATAATAGCCTTAAAAATAATACCGTTTCATTTTATTGTGCCTCTGTCCTATAAGTTGGCACCATTACTACCATATTCAAAAGTATTCTACAAGTGAGAGGAGTCAACCTGTATGCGTCACAGTAATGGCCTGATTATAACGGCAACTAATGGGTCATGTACAGTCGGCACGAATGAAACGCGAACAGTGGGTGCATGGTTTTCACTAGATGCTGCACCACCTGAACCAGATGGGAGCTGCAAGAAGATGGCTCCTCCTTCGATGTGTTAGACTCTTGCTCAGTGCATCCAAACTTTCGGTGTTGCGTATCTAGGTGACTCAACGTGGGACGAAAACCATGCGCTCCTTGCTCGCGTTTCATTCCGTGCCGACTGTACCTAAGAGGAACAATTCTGTCATTGGTTATTTCACTTAGTAAAATAGTAAAGAGTGCATAAAATCGCTGTCGAACAGCGTTGCAGTATGGTAATGCCTGTTTACTTTGGGAAGTGAACAAAGAGAGTACAGAGTTCCTGAACGGTGTAAATTCCGCGACACACTCTCCACGAACAAATCAGGCACACCAAGTGGTCACACCAGTAACCATGCATTTAAACGCATAATCACTGTTCGCGCCGCGGAGGCACTTCCTAGGTTATTTGCTTACTTGCTGTTTTGTTTTGTGCAGGGTCGAATCGCTAAGCTTCTTTCCTTAGTGCCCAACAATGATGTTTTGGACGTGTCGACAGGCTTGCGCACATGTATGGAAACTCAGTGGTTAGATTGGCGCTGGTGTCGGATAGCAATGTGGTCCTCTGGAATACTGGGGAGGCAATAAAAATATTTCATTATTTGTTAAAATTAATTGTGCCATCTTACTAGCTGTCGTATAGGGTCGAGCGCACCCTCTGATAAATCAGTTTCTCTCCAGGGACGACTACCCCATAACATACTGAGGTTTCCACAAACCCTTGCATTTCAAAATGTACTTTATTATTTCATATCCGCCCTTGCTTCGTCAATCTAAAAAAAAAAAAAATCGTAGAACTTAATGTTTCCTCCCCCCCCCCTCGGTCTGTTCTGATTACTCCTTTCCCAATTGCTTTTTCAATAGCTCAATTTGCAGTTCAGCCTGCAAGGTTTGTAGCCTTAGCATTTCAGTGTAATACTGTTTAGCAGCATCTGCTGCAGCGATTTGTGCATTGGAGGCATCTATAGCTCTTTTTGTTGCCTCCTATCCAACAGGAGGTTCTCCGCCTCCATCCGCTGCTGCTCCTCAGCCTGCTGCTGGTATCTCTGCGCAGCTTCCCGGCACCAACGTCTTGTCTGCAAGACACGGGGAGCTGCTGCCCACTCTTCTGCTGCTTCCACCCTTTGGCCGCTTCCTGACGCCCGAGGCTGCGGCGCTGCAGTTTGCCTCAAACTGTCGCTGTGACAAATGGATATGCAAAAAGTGATTTGCTGTAGTTATTACAAGTGTGCAGGCAACATACATAGAACATACAGTGTTTGTAACCTCGACATGTTGCTGGCATTTTGCCACAGTGTACTTAACTGTAGAGCAGAAACTCTCTAATACTTCAAGCATCTCCGAGTGGACCACACACATGGTACTCATGCAGAAGTCCATGCCCACCGTAACATCCCGAGAAATTGCCCACCCAAAACTGAGAGCACATTATGTAAAAATAAGGGGTAGGCTAACATTCGGTGTTCACAACGTAGTTCAACTTGAGGCATTGGAAAATAGAAAGTCCTGCTACAAATCAGGATGGGCTATCATTTGGGGATGGGTCGTCTCTCGGGATATTACGGTAATATTCCTTGCACCGGTTGCAACTTTCAGTATTTCATTACCTTTAGCTTCCTTATAAATTTCTTAACCCTGCCCTTTATTTGACCTAAGGACGTTGTGAAACCAAACATTCTAGTCTGGTTGTTTACGAAATCCACGATGCTACAAAAAAGACTTCGCTTGGCTATGTATAGAGTCAATCTCGCTATGGCTTTCGATCCTGCTGTTAAACCGATAACTGATGCCAGCAATGCTACCTCTTTCCTTTTGCGTTCCCCACAAGTTCGTCACAGCATAAACGATGAGTTTGTTCACTCATTCAACAACCCATCTAATATCATGCATAACAACAGGGTTATACCTTTTTTTTTTTGAAGGAAACATATTGTCTTATATGTTGCACCTGTTGGTTAAGAGGTTAGAACTAAATATCACCACCTTGCATTCCTTCAACCATCAAAAAGTGTACTACAACTCTTCTTTGTTCGGATATCTGCCTTTGGTATATCGGTAGTTCTGTTGTCTGGTTATGTTAGTAATGAGCACATTTTGCTACATATCCTTCTGTGTGTGTGTTTTTTTTTGCAGGTTGTTTGTCGAGCAACTATGCAGCCGTATGAGTAAAATGAAGAGAAACTCATAATTACATGCTTGTCATAAGTGACCCAAAGGCAGTGCAGTACGTCCGCTAGCCTGGGCTCCCTATCCCTAACCTGCATCACGCAGTAGTGATACATGAAAGTGCGCTGATTTCCAATTAGATATTGTGTGTATGGCACTATGACGATTTTTGTAAAAGTAATCCACTCACTCTTCAGTGTCGCCCTCAATGACGTCGAGCCCAGACAGGTTCGGCGAGTCGACGCCGATCACGTCGAGAACTGCCTGAATTAGGGGCGTCAGTTCATGGGGGTTCGGGCCGGCACCTACCAAATGAATGCACATTATTTTCATTCCGTAGTCACCCGGGCCCCAGAGGCATTGCAAAGTGGAGGGGGATCAATAACCAACTACCAAACTAGAATATAAACAGCAGAAATCCAACGGCATTATGAAACGTCAATTGAAAGCATAGTAATTTATACTGTGTGGCAGATATGCAACTTCTTAACATTGCAGTGGAGCGATCTCGCAACATTGGCCTTCCAACATGCACTTCACTGCGTGCACTTGTGCTGCAGTCAAATTTGTACATAGTGCTTTCTGTGTGCCTTGAGGATGCAGTAGTGTAGGGTATTCAGCAAAGTGTTTGATGAACAACTGTGCCCTAAGTTTCAGGACCTGTTTTATGTTAAAAACAGAAAAGGCACAGTTTAGGTGGTGTGCTTTCAACATTTTGCTCTCCTCTGTCTCAGGTCTACCACACATTTTGCTGTTTCATGTGTGTCTCGGTTACTTCCAAAACACTGTTAAAGCAAATTTCAATAAATTGTTTTGAGATGTGGCTTCATCTGCTTTTATTACCGTTTTAGCACAGGGGCAGGAATGCAGTGGAGAGTTACACGTCAACACTCACTTTTATATCTGTCATCAGTCATGCCATAAAAAATTAAATGCTAACACGGCGTTATATTTCATGTCAGAAAAGGCTCTCTTTATTTTTTGTGTACCTGCCCTGCCCCCCCCCCCCCCAACCATCTTTAAAGCAAACAACTGAAAACTAGTTTGTTTTTCGGAATATGTAAATTCCTCCGACTCACCTGTGCGTCCTTCGTGCTTCTTGTAGGCGCTGTACACCCTTCTGCATTTTTTAAGGAGGTTTTGCCACGCCTCTTTCAGCTGTTTTACCGTCCTTTGTGCTCCCTGCTCATTCATTGCATCGGCAATGTCAAGCCACGCCTGTTGTCTTGTGTGTGCAGTAACTGTAGGACCGAATTTTCCCATAATTTGTTCCCTTCTTGCCCCAACTTCCCGAATTAACTTCAACCTCTCGTCTAATGTCATATTTTTTTGCCTCTGTTCACAAACCCCCGATGCAGACGCTTGATCCATTTTCAATCGACGCTTGCGGACAGGACACTATCGTCTGCTATTTTGGTTTCCCTACCTGCACACCTGTGTTTTGCTACATATCGCTATAAGACGCAAGATAATCCTAACATCACTTTTAAAAACGAAAAAAAAAGCGAAAGGATGATCTCGTCAACTTTCTTTGTGGTAAGTATTTGTTTATTTCTCGTTTCTGCGACTTGTGCAGATGACATCGGCAAGGTTGATTCGTATACCGCGCTTGTAGGTACCTTTCCCATTGGTGGATGCATCGACCGACCGTCGCGGTCAGAACCAGACGCAGCGGCACTGTTTCAGCGTAAAGCTAAGCTTCTCGTCACCGTTGAATTGCTGGCCACCGGGGATATGTAGAAACCTCGATGCTGTCGGCATACTGTCGGCGCACTGCGAACAAAAAAACAGTACATTGTCCCAGCTGTTCACCCGGAACGAAGACTTTATCGAGGATAACCCCCTTTCTCCGCAAAGTAATCGCTGCTCACGAGTTGGCGTGCATAGTGTAACAAATTAAACGTGTTAGCGTAAATATATACCAACACTTGTTCGCAAAACATTTTATTACTCACCATAAAAACACTTGCAAGGCTTGTGCACCGTCATGTGTTTGGATCCCGGACTGTTGAAGGATGATGCGTTCGCGGAATGCTGCCGTCGGTTAGTTTAGTAGTCCCTATGAACTACCGCTTCGCTTGACGTGCTAATAGGTTGATTGCGCGTCATTAATATAACCGCCGGGTCGAAATGAATGTTCAGCAGAACCAAGCAGAACTACTGTATTAGCCCTCATCAAGCGACGTCGCGGCCATTTTGCTTGTAGGTACTGCTTCTCCCCCGGCGCCCCTGCGTTCCAGGTCACGTGACCTAGAATTCCCCCTTCTAGGGACAATAGTTAACTTTAACCCACGGTTCGCGTTCGAGAAAACGGGCCCTGGGCGAATTTTGTGCAACAACCCCAAATGAGCGGTACCCAGAACGCTGTGCCCAGCGTTGACATCGGACGACTGCGATCGCGGCGCAGTAAGATCCGTGCCGTTCTCGCACAGTATAGTGCCGGGTTCGAATTTGGTCCCCCTGTGTTTGCTCCCTTCACATCGCCTACTTTTGACCACCATGTAAGAGGAGGAGAGGGAAGCTGCTTTTGTAAGAAATTTGAGTGACGGGTTAACCTTCTATAATATTTTGGGAGGAGAATAGCGACGTCTGTGCAAATCCGGGTAGGCACAAAAGAGGACCCTGATAAGAGGGGAGCTCCCTCTTCCCCTCGTCTCTGGTGGTCATTGGAGCGCTCTTTGAATGACGTCACGTGCAACCCATGTATAGGTCTCAAATAACGCAGGCGAACCTTTCCTTTTGTCAAAATTTGACTTTTAAGCTCCCACATATCATGAAATGTAGTAATGTGATAAGTTGGTGCAGTTGCTGCGTGGTCATTTTTTGATAGGCACCGAAAAAAAAATAACAGAAATTAGGAAAGGCTGAATATGCAAGATGCTTGAAAAGAGCCTGTCGAGTCGGGTAAGGTTGGGGCAGTTGGTTAATTTATCCGGTTTTGAAAGGCGCTGAAGATAACAAGACTAGCTGAGCGATGCAAGTTTATTTCTATGTGCTATTAGAGCCCAACAAAACGCAGAAGGTTACGCTTCGCAATGCTTTTAATATTGCGCACAGAAAAAAAACGAATTGTGTAATACTTTTACACGAGTGCAATGAAATGAAGCAGAAACTAAGCTAATGTTTGCCGAAATTCTGACCATATCCGTCGGCAGCGGATATAGTCAGAAAAACACCCGCTGGTAAAATTTTGGTCAATTCGGATTTATCCGATAAACTTCGAATGTTTATGTGCCAATGCCCCCCCCCCCTCTCCCTCCTTTTTTTCACAGTGAAAATGTTCCTGGGAAAATGCCACCAAACTATCTTTTAAATCTCGGACCGTTGTCCAGAGGGGTCTTACCACTTGTCTCGTCAAGGTTGATTCAGGGCAACAGGTCATTGTTCATTCGGGTCACGACAAAAGCCACTTTTTTGTGTTTCCAGTATGGGCCATGCGATTTATGATTTACGGAACGGAGAGGGTACGTTTTTGTAACAGTGAAAGCTATGAACCATAGAGATCGTATAAAATAAGGAAGGAGGCACTTGAAATTTCTTTATTACGTTGTTAACCACTCTACCTCGCTCGGCCGCGGGCTGGATTGATGAAAGAGGAATGGGATGACTACGAGCTTCCTAGTGACTACCTCCGGAAGTTTATTGCTTTTAAGGTATTGACGTTTATCGAAGCAACACTTGCGTGCCACTTTTGTCGTGGGACAAAATAGCATTGCCAATGGCACCAACACCAAATTCAACTTAAGAAATTTTAATTGATACAAGCGCGTTTTATTTTTTAACTGGCATACATTTACATCCGGTTATTATTTATTTAGTTGTTATAAATAGGACACACTGCGAAATTAAACTCCGAATTTCGGAGAATTCGGAATCAAACAAATATAAACTCCGAATCTTCGGTAAAAAATAAACTCCGAAAAACACACTCCGACAAGACCGAGAGGCTAGGCTCTGGAAAGGGCGCTTCTCTGGTATCGCCAGAGGAAAGGGGTCGCTCTGCCTCCCGGCGCAAATCGCCCATTATGCGCTTATCTTGGCTTATCCGGCCCCGAGATGCAGCAACAATAGGAGTCCTTCCGCCGTCAAGTCAAGAGTAGGAGAGGATGAAATGGGAAGTGTGGCGAGCTTTTTTCCTGGTTGAAAAATGTTCTGCAGATCGGTCTTTGAGCGCCGCATGGTGGCGAGTTTTGAAACTAGCCCGAATGTCTCGGAATCTTGGCCTTGATATAGCCAAAAAACTATTGTAACGAAATAAGAGACTAAGGTTTGAAGAGGATGCAAGGGCTCTCGGGCAACGTCTGGTGTAAAATTCGGCAGAAACAGCGACACGTAAGGGTGGAAATAAAACAGTAGAATTTAGTAATAAAGAAGTTCGGCTCGCACAGACACAAATTTAAAAAAGCACAACGGGACATTACCACGAGTGCAAGCCAGGCAACCTAAACATGAACTAAGAATTTCGCGACGAACTAAAAATCGAATCGTATAGTCTACGTTAATGCATTGAACAAAGCTTCCGAGTACTACTACTAATACGGAATTAGCAAAGACAATAACATAGCAAAACAAAAACCTTCAGACTACTCGAAACGTTAATCAAAACTGAGCCCGTGGAAGGAAGTTTGCTGAAGCAAAACACCCGTAAAATAAAGAGACTTGCCTTTCAAACATTGAGTTCTTTTCGATTCAACCGAAACTCATGAAGCGTGTTGGATGTTGATGCGAGTATATAAAGGCTCTGTCGTCTTTGTCACCATGCATTAGATGCAATGGCACCACATTACACCAACGAACCCGCATGGCCATAAAGGAACTCCTCCGTATGACAGATCCCGCTGTCGCTGTTTGACTTGTCGTGCTTTGAAATAACCTCTAAAAAACGCAAAATATGCTTTGTTTCCCGTGCAGCAGAGACCTACCCTATTGAAAACCGCCGTCACGAGGACGGAAGAATATTTGTGTTACGATGAGCTTGACGAAGCTTGATTGAGTTGTTTGGACAGTGCTTTGTCTTGGTGTGACCAAATCATTGAAGTGTGCCCAAGGAGGCAGACGTCGCAGTATATTTTTTTTGATTAAACATCATGCGAAAAGCGTCTATAATATGTGCAATCATTTCTTTTAGGCAACACCGGAAGTGGAGTCGAACAGTGCTAGAAAGGAATTGATTCCTATTCGACAGGCGGACTACCGAGATTCAGTGGTATGCTCAATTATACTTCCCAGTAACTGCGACGTTCCACACTTAGAGCTGTGGCTCTGATTAGGAGTTGAGAAGAATATGCTATACATGCTGTTGTAATTAATGTCTACTTATTTAGCTACGTTAAAGTGTGTTCAAAGAAGGTATATTTACCTCTTTCCTGCGCACTCTATTGACACCTCATATAATTAGCATTTCACATACAACTAATATCAATGCAGGCGTAAAAAACACATGAAATAAAAAATATTTTTAATAAAACTGTTGTGGCGTACATCAAACCGAGAGTGACGATTAGCGCACAATTATCTGAAATCAGTGAAGTCACTTTTCTATATATATTCGCCTTATCTGGAAGATTCCATTTACAGATATGTTGCCCGTCGTCAATATATTATACATCTGTTATTATTCAGAGACCAAAATTCTGTTCCACGATATTTTTTTTAATGTATTCCGAGAGGAGATTGATACCGAAACTAAGACTAGAAGAGCAGGGAAGTTCGACCCTGAAGTGACGTCGGCCTCGGCCCTGGGCGTGGAGTGCGAATCATTACGAACCGGTCTGCTAGCGGCACATTATCGAAGGGTCATGTCACGTGCTTAATAAAAAATGCGCGCCATGCTCTGATATCCCCTTAGGCGCGGAAATTCCGACTTGTTTTTATTCTTTTATTTTTTGTTTGGCGCTCTCCTGATAGCCTAACTTTGCCACAAACCTTTAGGCATATATGGCAACGGGTACCAGATATGGTATACTTGAAATTCTGCAGCTACGGTGACTATTTTATTTAGTAAGTTGACTCTAGGTAGGTAATATTCTAATGATCACTCTGTACTCGTGTCGAAATTCGGAGCTCACAAAACAAGGCCGGAGCGATAGGCGGGACGCCGCAAAACCTAAACGCATCACTCATACAGATGATATCTCTAACAGATGGCCGTATCTGTTTTGGAAAAGGAAGTGCGCGATTGAACACGGCCGACAAGGCCATGAGACTTCGCGATTTTGACTCCCTCTCCTCTTCGCTTCTTCCCCTCGAGTAGGTGGACCGAAGCGAGGAGGAGAGAAGCGACGCCGCTTCCCCTCATTTTCAACTGTTCCAGGAGAATAGTGACATGACATTCCTCGCTTGATCGCGTCCTTCTTTTCCAAAAGATACGGCCATCCGTTTGAGATATCGATGTTTGAGTAATGTTTTGGAGTTCGTAGCGTCCTGTTAACGCATCTGTCGCTTTATTTTGCGAAAGTCAAATTTCGGTCCAGCATCCATTCAAACCAAGTGACGAATAGAAAAGGTGGCACTTGAAACCCCGAGTCCAGAACTAAACAAGCTTGCTAAAGATTCAAAGAAATAATTTTACAATATCCCTGCTGGAAGATTGCGGAGATTATTCCTTTACACAAAGGCGGATCGGCTTCTTGTGTGGACAATTATCGGCTTATATCACTCATTAGTACATGCTCAAACGTTTTGAGCACATTGTTTTGAAGCATCTTTTAACGTTAATTAAGAATCCCGATATTTTGTATCAATATCAATTCGGATTCCGTAAATCTCTTTCTACAACAGTTCAACTTATTGAAATAGTACATGATCGTTCCTAAACCATAAATAATCGTCGTCAAACCGACATAATATTTTTAGACTTAGCAAGAACTTTCGATAAAATGTCTCATTTTAAATGATTGCGCAAAATTGTTGCTTCAGTACCAGTGTTGGACAAAATACTCGATAAAAGTATTTAAGTTAAGTTAGTAAATACTTGCTTCATAAACTATTTAAAATACTACACGAGTTACTTTCACTGTAAAGTATTTTGAGTAGAGTACGAATACTTAGAAAAGTATTTCAGTTACTTTTGAAGATACTTCCGCATTTCGTAATTTGTATCAACGCCAGTGGCAAACACAATTGTACAGTCGAGCAAATCTGGTTTACCAGAATGGTTTATTAGCACTCAACAACACAAAACTGCAAAAAAACATTAAAAAACAACATTGTAGGGTTTTTCTATGCAGTCCAACTATAAGGAGCAGGATATCGCTGATACGTATTAGAAAACATTTCTGGGACAAAAAGAAGGTAATTTCAGTTATAATGACATGATTGAATATCACGTCCTGCAGCGCACCTTAGAAGCACCGTTTAACTACAATCTATATTCTTTATATGGGGAGTTGACTATAAACGATCTTGGCATACAGAAATGAGTGAATGGATTACAAAGAAAGCCCACATAATACCCACAGCACTGATCGCACCTTCTTCAATTAGGTTGCGTTCAGAAAGGCACTCAACGTGGGGGACGCTTTGTTGGCATTTTGAGAGGTCATCCTGCTTAAGTCCGTTTCCTTTCCTGTTCTCTGCTTATCAATGTTCGCTTACAGACAGTGTTCGTGAGAGCAATAAGTGCCGGACTGACGACAAAAAGAAACGAAAAATAAAAAAACTCAAAAGTTAGCCATAGCATGGTCAAATATAGAGGCAAAAAAGTGTCTTCTTTTTATTTTTATTTTTTCATTATAGTTTTTTATTTGGTATTTTCTTGACACTGAAGTCTGCATTGCTGTTCTGTGTTGTCTCCTTTCCCGTTCTGTGTTGTCATTCAGTGTGGCAATCCTTATTTCCGTAAGACCACTCCTTTTGTTTGAGGATTTTTCGGGGGAAACTCTGGGAAACAAAAGGCGCATTTGGGAAGAGGAGGGTAAAACCTTCATTGTACAAACTTCGGGGTAAAATATGAGTCACAATCAGCACAAAAGCGATATTTTCACAAGCTCAATCTAAGTCACCGTAGCTCATTGGAGCTAGCAACAGGATTTGGTTTCTCGAAACAAAGTTCACGTTTGCTCGTGCCACACCCACGCCACTTCATACTGAAAACCTCGGAAAATGGCGAAATGTCAAAAATGTATTTGAGATAATGAGTACAACATACTCATAAATGTAATTAAAATACAATATTAAATACTCTCGATCAAAAGTATTTGCAAGATACCTAGATAGTTCAAAAAGTATTTCAAATACAGTATCTTGAGCACAGTATCTGAGATAGGCACAAGTCTGAGTAATACCGTAATGTAGTGTGCTAGATCCACTTTTGTTTTTGTTGTTCATAGACGACATCCGCTCTGGTATATCAGTCCCAATGAAGTTGTTTGCTGAGGATTGTGTGTAGTATAACAAACTTGAAACTGTTCAAGATCAAATTAATCTAAACGATAATCTGCTCAAAATCAAGCTTTGGTGCGACGAATGGCAAATGGTGCTAAACCCTCGTAAATCGGTTTTTATATCAATAAAGAAAAAGAAACAATTCTTAAGTTATAATCATGTCATGGGAGATACTAAAATAGTCCGTGTAGAAAAAATAATTAGTATTTGGGATTAACGTTCACGAGTGATTTATGATTTAAAACTCACGTCGAAAATGTATCCACGAAAGCGGACCAGGCGCTCTGGTATCTGAGAAGAAATCTCGCAAGTGCTTCGCCAGAAATAAAAAAACTGGTTTGCAGAACTTTGGTGAGACATGTTCTCGAATATGCAAAAACAGTGTAGAATATATATACAGTAACAGAACGGCTTGCATCCAGGTTTCCTTTTTACAAATACCATCGTTCCCATTCAACCACTGAACTCTGTAGACTGGCAAAACTCCCTGCTTTTGAGTTAAGCACGAAGTGTGATTGCCAAAATTCATTTTTCCTAATCCTTCATGGTTTTGTTAAAATCGACAAGAAGAATTGCATGGATTGGCATTTTGGTGAATGTACGCGACACCGTCATAGCGTGAACATAAAAGAACCAGCCATTAAAATTGATTGTTTTCAATTTAGATTATTTCCAGGGGCAATTGGAAATGGAATAAACTTCCTATTGAAACCGTAATTTTAACAAATGTTTGTAATTTTGTGAAAAACATGAAAAAGCGTAGCGTTTAACAATATCCCATAAATTTTATTTCTTATCTGTTGGTCTGTATTGATTTGTTTCTTTTTTATTGTGCATGCATAAACGTTTTTTTTGCAGCACATTACCACAACTATAATAGCCCTGCAAGGGTTGACAGTACCAATAAATAAATAATAAAAAGGCAATAATAAAGCTCACTACTGTTTCACCGGTTTCAAACAGAAACTTAACTAGCTGCAGTGAGAACGCTTGCAAGCGGGTGGGCGTTCCTTTAAACGGGAAAAACTGAGATTGGCAAAAAGATAGCGCGTAAAAAGGCTACAAAAAATCCACGAATTTTTCTCGGCGGCTTTTGCTCTGCTCTTGGCCCTCAGCACGGTGGAGGCTACATCGCGCAGAAAGCGAGCGTGACGTCGGGTGAAGTTCGTCAGTCATTCGTCCCATAATTTGCTCCATGGAGTTAAGCCTTTAGAATATAGTAGTCTTTTGTGGGACCCTTATACTAAAAAAAAATGACATTGATACATTAAAAAAAAAGTGCACAGACAACCTGCTCGCTTTATTCACTCCAACTAAAGGTGAATAACATCCCCAGCAAAAATGTTCCGTACAACTATCGCAAAAAGGGCGAATAATCGCACGATTAATTTATTTTTTTAAATTTGAACATCAACCTTAACTTGAGCCCCTACATTCGACCAGCTAGTACAAAAAGGCCAGGCAGACTAAACTGCTACAAATCAGTCCAAACATTCAATAACCGAAAAGACACCGCGAGCAATCCTATTTTGTAAGAACGATTGAGGTTTGAAACGTGTTACCAAACGAAATTGTGAATATAGAGAGTGTATCATATTTTGAACATTCCGCCACTCAGCTGTAAACCTGCTGGGTTCAGAAACTTGTACTACTTGTAAATGTATCCTCCTTGTCTGCTTGAGATAGCTCTCAAGAGAAGGCTGACAGCATTCTCAAATAAATAAAAAACACCGTATTTTTTATTTTATTTCAATTTTGTTTAACCATACTTTATTTTTCAGTGGGCTGCAGGGTGGCGAATTTTGGGAAGCACTGACGTATAGCCAGCCGGCAACAGCCAGGTGCCGCCAGCAGAGTGAGTGCCCACGGTTATAACCTGTGTCGTCCTAACTTGGCAAACGGTGAACGATAAGCCCCACATTGCGTGCCAACGTCTTCGATATGCGCTACCTATGCGATAGCAACGCACACATATTGGAGCATGACATAGCGAAAAGCCTATTACTTCTTCGCAGTAAAAGCGCACTTCGGTGATGCGTAATCACGTTCCGATCGGCCCGGCAGGGCCCTAAGCTTCCGCCGTTCTGGCATGTTATGCGATCACGGCTTCCAGGGGCCCTAAACTCGTCAAACACAAAGTTGCGGACGAAGTTCACGGAGCGCACTGATTGGACTATACCAACGATGACTTTGCGCTTTTTTCGCCGGCGTCCAATTAGTGCGCTCCGCAAACTTTCGGCTCCAACTTTGTGTTTGACGGGTTTAGGGCCTCTGGTCTACCCAGCATTTCTTTCTTCAAACACTAGGCTAAGCGGCGCCACTAGAGCAATAGCTCAAGTTTTAACAATGCCGCCGCAACTACTAGGCATACCCAATGTTTCTTGCTTCAGGCGCTAGACAGCGCCAAACCAAACAGCATTGCAGGTTGCCTATGGCGTGCTTTTTCTTGCGCCGCGGACTTATCTAACAAAGTCCAGCAATGTCATGATTTATACTCCATCATAGACGCAACTGTTCGGCTTGCCCGAGTGATAAAACCGTGTAGCGAATTGCTGGGCAATTGTTACACGAGAAACATTCTGATATCTTTCCGGAACGTTACCGAGGCCGGCACCTACGTTCACGGCGCTCTCCATCAGATAACACGTGCCACATAAACTGCATAGCAGTTCCTGGAATGAAGGTAATTGCTCTAGTCGAGGTTTAGAGCCTGGCGGGTTTCCAGAACCTCCCATACTCACCGGAATCAGGCAATTAGCTTTGATCACGTCACCTTTCCACCAGACAATCAGCGTCGAGTTCCGGGGTCGATTTTTTGGGCTTCCCGATATCTGCGACCCCTGACGAGCCAAAGGACGTTTCACGTTAAAATAAAGCCCAGGAAAACCGTCATGACTTCTCCACTACTAAAAACTGTTAGCAGAGAGGAAATAATTGGAATCGAGTTTTTCTTCGAGATGCTCATCTGTACCTCAGCGTTTTACAGTTTCAACTGTGGGGATTATAATACGAGGGTCGTCCGTAAAATAAGGTTCCCAATAATTTTTCACAATAAAAAACGTCTTTGTTGGCATTGAATAATACATTTTTGGAAAGCTTAGACTTTCCCCTTTTTTACAGCATAATTGCCGTTGAGATCAATGTATTTTTGCTTGCGGTGTACCATCTTCTTTATGCCTGAATCGTGGAACTCTCCCGCCGCGCGGTGATGGTAGCTTAAAACCTCTTCTTTCAGCTGCTCTCCGGTTCTGAAATGCGTCCCAGCGAGATGTTTCTTCAATTCATGGAAGAGATGTTAGTCACTTGGCGCTATGTCTGGGCTGTAGGGCGGGTGTGTGGCAGTACCCCATTCAAATTTGTTGATGAGATCATTTGTTACACGGGTGATGTGCAGACGAGCGTTGTCCTGATGGAAGCGCACTCCCTCCGTGAGCATGCATCTCCTCTTGTTTTGAATCACGAGGCAAAGGTTCTTCAAAGTCTCACAGTAGCGGTCCGCGTTGATTTTTGTACCGGCAGGCATAAATTCGCACAACGATAACTCCTTCCTGTCCCAAAAGACGCTCGCCATCACTTTGCCGGCAGACAGTGTTTGTTTGAACGTCCGCGGCTTCGGCGACTCGGGATGTTTCCACTGATGGGATTGATGTTTTGTTTCCGGTGCCGTGTAGTGGACCAGCGTGTTGTACGCTCATATTCTTTTCTCCGTAGACGTTACACAGTTGGAAATGAATGTCCACCGGCACGGTGTTTTTGCGAACAAAACTGTTCACAGAGCGTAATTCGCACCTGGCGGGAGAAGCGTGCGGGAGCTCCACCTCTAACGGCTGCCAAGCCAAGACTGAGTGTCGCAGACAGCTCGCGGGGGCGGGAACTGGGAGAGGGGGAACCAAGCTACACGCCAGTGTCGCCGGATCCCGCGTAACAGCGTTCCTCGCGAGTGCAGCTCCTGGGAACCTTATTTTACGGACAACCCTCGTATGTTGTATCGAAAGGACTGCAGCAAAAGTTCAGCCTTCACAAAAAAAAGAAGAGAAAAACGACGTATGGAAAGACGCTTCTCGTAATGCACCGAGGCGTATTGGGCATCAGACATTAGCCGCAGCTTTACCCCTACGAACTCCAATGCGTTTCTCTTTCCCTGGCGTCAGTAAAATGGTGCGTTCGTTCTAAATCGCTTAGTTTTTGTAGTTTTTAAAGGGAAGCCGAAAAGGTTTCCCTTTCACGAGTGTCACCGGTGACACTCGTGACGTCACAAGGGTCACCGGTGACGTCACGAGGGCGACGTTTCGGCATTGTGCCGACACGTCACCATGCGGAAACGTCACCGCGGTGCATTATGGTACGTTTCCCATAATGCACCGCGCGGATGTTTCGGCGGGTGACGTTTCGGCACGGTGGCGTTTCGGCACCATGCCGAAACGTCACCCTCCTGATGTCCTCCGTGGCCCTGGTGAGGAGGGAGGAGGAGGTAGAGGTGGAGTTGCAGGGAGGATGACGAGGTGAAGAAGAGGGAGGAGGAAGCAGGGGTACACACTCCCCTCAGTACCCTCCCCTCCTCTTAAAGAGCTGCACTCTAATTCGGCGTTACAGGGTAGTAAACGCCTTTCTTTTCTTGGACTTCGGAAAAACAGTGAAAGGTTGAATGTACACGCATTTTAAAAATGACGCAAGTAAAGTTTTTTTTCTCAATTTTATCAATATGAGCGACATGATCGCCAATTAAAATTTGGCCGCAGCCCACCTGCTACTACATTCCGAGCGCAGGAGAGCACAGGAGAAGCAGGTAAAATCAGCAGAAATGACGTCATTGGTAGGGTCAGATAATCCCTCGCTCGCCAGTAAAAGCTGGCTCGGAGGTGCAGGCGATAGATCACGACGTCCTGGACAGATAACAGGCGGCAGAAAGGCTCGCTCCAGTAATTTTTCTCTGAAGTTTTAAACAATTTTCGGCAATTTTGGAAAATTTCTAATACCACTGCCAGTTACGATGTAACGCTCAAGGGCAATGACGGAGTAGATGTACAGTGTGCTCAACTATTAAATATAACGCGGGAGTGGTGGCTGATACTGATATGAGAGCTGTCTAGCGATTGAATCAATGATGCGCCAGAGAATAAGGCGGCTCTTCTTGCACTTGTCGCCACTCCCTAGTGACACCTACGCATTTACCATGTGGGGCTACCCTATCTCGGTGATGTTGCAGCTTCGCTAATAAAAAAACCATCTTCTTTAAACAAAACAAAAAATTATTGCCGATTTACGCGTTTGTGATAGTTTCGGAGCTGCGTGCCTGAGGGTAAATAAATAAAATGAAATGTCCTGCGGCAATTCCAACACGTTTATTTTCTTTCCTTTTTTTTAAGTAAAGGCAGTTCACGTTTACTTTAACTCCAGAAAACAACAGCGGCATAAGCTGCCAAAGCGAGCCGGTAAATGACGCATGCAGTGTCTCCGGCCACCGCTGCCTCGTTATTTTTAACAGTTGAGTACACTGTACAGGCTAATCGGTGCCCTTGTGAACTCAATAATGTGTTGTATTAGATTTTTTCCATACCTGTTACACCCTCCTGTCGAGTTCTTCCAGTCAGTGAATTTATTCAAATGCACCATTTTATTGTAGACTGTGAGGGTACTGTCAACATTATCCAAAACATAAAAACATCACTACAGCAGAGGTAGATAATATCCTAGTGAAGTGTATTCCAGCATTATAATATATAAAATAGGAACCACCCAATCAATTGAAGAAAAAGTACTTCCAAGAGACTGGAAGGTGGTGGAGAAGGTGATTCCTCTGCACACATCTGACGATAAACATAATCCTCCTGATTTTCGTCTTATCTCTTTAACGACCATTCCATACAAACTTCTTGGCATGTAATTTATTCTAATCTTGTAAACCTTTACTACTAAAATATTTCTTTTTTTTAATAATTCAGCCTAGCATGTCTTCCGAAGGTTCTGTTCTTGCGAAACCAACTTTTGACCTTTACTCATGACCTTTACGTTACTGTAGTCCAGGGTTCCAGGACTGACTGCATATTTTTTGACCTCTCAAAAGCTTTCGACAATGTTTCTTATGTACTTCTTTCACATAAACTTCATAACAGAAACTTAGACATTAGTGTACTCGCTTGGATAAATCGTTTTTAACAAACCGCTGTCAATTTCTTGACGTCAACGGAACCAGTTCTTCAGCCTCTCGTGTTAACTCCGGTGACCAACAAGGTGGCGTACTCAGTCCACAATTATTTCTTACATATAAAAGATCAACCTATGCGTATCTCCCTTCTATTAGCTTGTATGCTAACTGTGTTATTTCTAAAAAAAATAACGATTCCGACCTTTTTGCTTTTTAAACTGATATTAATAACGTAACACACCGGTGCACAGAATGACTTATGGAACTGAACACTTCTAAATGTAGGCCTACGAGAGTGTCTCGTCAAAGTAATGCTTGTCCCTACTACTACATTAACCATTCCGCCCTCCCTTCTGTTTTCTCCTATAAAGACCTCGGTGTTCATATTGTGAATGATCAACCTTTTCTGGAATGCCCATGTTGAATACGTCACTAGAAACGCTAATCGCTTACTACTGGGTGAAACAAGGACACGGCAGGCTCTTTAAATCGACCGGAAAATTTGGTTTCTTAACCTATCGCGCTACGATTTTGTGCAGCGTTGCCCACAGATGGTGCATTTTTTTTGTAAAATTTGCAAAGAGCGAACTTACCTGAGGAAAAAGTAAAGAAAGAAAAAGGCTTAGCTCCTATGGAAACGCAGCGACGCCACCGGTCTGCAAACAACACGGCGCCGTTTCGTACGGGAGACAAGAGATGGCGCAAGCGGTCGCGACGCCAACTGCCGCCAACGAACGAGCAGACGACGCCGAGAGCCGGCGTGTTTAGCATACAAGGAACTGCAGTTCCTTGTTGTTACCGCACCTGTTTTTGTTTCTGCGACTGTCGCCACCTGCGGAACGCGAGCCGCTTTTGAGTCGAAAGGATCGTCTGCTAAAGTGCCGGCTCTCGGCGCCGTATGCTCGTTCGTTGCGCCATCTCTAGTCTCCCGTGCGAAACGGCGCCGTGTTGTTTGCAGACCGGTGGCGTCACTGCGTTTCCATAGGAGCTAAGCCTTTTTCTTTCTTTACTTTTTCCACAGGTAAGTTCATTCTTTGCAAATTTTACAAAAAAAAATGCACCATCTGTGGGCAACGCTGCACAAAGTCGTAGCGCGATAGGTTAAGAAACCGAATTTTCCGGTCGATTTAAAGAGCCTGCCGTCTCCTTGTTTCACCCAGTAGGTTATCTCAGAATGAATTTTTCGCTCACTCCTGTTCCTTTGAAGCAAATTTTGTATAAAACCCTAATTCGCACTAAACTTTAACATGCAGCCTCTATCTGGGACCCTGGACTCACCCTTGCGTCAGCTCTAGTGTCAGTTCAAAATCGTTCTGCTCCTTTTATTATTGCAAACTATCACCGTACAGCCAGTATCCCCTTTATCAAAGAATCTCTCTCATTGTCTAGCCTCTCTTCTCGCAGAAAATTACATAGTTTCCTTTTTTTCACAAGATCTATCACTATAACACGGCGCTTCGCAGAACGTTATTTTTAGAACCACCTTACATATCATCGCACATAGATCACCAACTAAATGTAGTTATCCACAATCGTAGCAACCTTTATTCTCAATTACTCTTTTTTCCCCTGACATCCATTGATTGGAATCGCCTTCCCGCAACAATAGTCTCGATAACTGACGGCGCTGATTTTAGAACTGCAATTGTGTTCCTTACCAATGTTCGTACCTTTATTTTAATGTATTGATGTAGTTTTTACCTTCTTCACAGATATTAATGTATCTTTGCCTTGTTAGCGTTCTATACTTCTTTTGTGAATAAGTAACCCATTCCTCTCTGTAATGTCTTCGGGCCCTGAGGGTAAATAAATAAAATGAAATGTCGTGCGGCAATTCCAACACGTTTATTTTCTTTCCTTTTTTCAAGGAAAGGCATTACGCGTTTACTTTATCCCGAATGAAGGGTGACAATCGAATTCATAAGACATAAAACTACAGAAATTACGAAAAATCACACTCACACACGGCGCCACGTATTAGATATTCCTAGAGGACGCTTCGTTCCGTGTACAACCAGACGAAAATTTTTGAAGTGTTTGCGAGATCAAATTTACGAATCTAGCTACGAGAATAGTCGCTCATGAGATCCGCATTATGATTTTAAGCCCACCAGCGAGACACGATGCGTAAGAAATTAGGAAATATTCGCCGATCGGAAGTGTTCCACGGTTGCTCAATAGATGGCGCCGGTGTGCTCTCGTTTACGGCTCTCACCGTAAACGGTCGCAAGCCGTTGCAACGTACTCGGTCAGACTCAGACGCAAATTTGTGAAACCAGCCTTTACGTTGCAAACACACTAAGTTTGAGCTACCCTCGTCACATGACTGGAAGAGCTAACGCCGAAGAGCATCGAACGATCTGTCGTAGGTGGAACAAAGCCGTCCCAGAAGACGCGTCACGGGACGCTCTAAATCAGGGGTCTCAAACAAGTGGCCCACGACTCGCTGGGACGTGGCCCTGAGGCAACCTACAACGAGTCCCGGTTTGCATGTCTCGAGCGCTGGAAATGGCATGCGCTTTAGTGACCTCATCTCGTCAATTCATTTTCGCTCGAAAAGTAGCTCTGCCCTTGTAATATGGTCGCTAGAATGACTGGATAACCTCCCTTTATTGAAGGCCTCTCTCCACGCAGCGAGATAGCAGCGCCGTGGATGCAATTGCAGGGGCGCTGCGCGCAGTCGGCGTGCAGTTTTAGCTGACCTTCCTCACTACCTTCTTCAATCTCAACAAGCTTAATGAGAAAAGCATTGTTGACTTTTGTGCCTCCTTAGCAAGGACAAATTTACCTTTGTTAGGTTGTGAAGTGCATGCAGTGGCGATAACAACAAGCATACTCGAGGTCTTCATCCGCCTCCTTTTCCGCTTTTACACCAATACAGAGAACAACGAGAGGGCGATAAGTCGAGAACGGTTGAGGCATGTGAAGACCAGTAGGTGTAGATAAGTCATCCGTGAAGTGCTCGTTTACTCGTGTTTGTCATAATTTCTCCAGATTTCTTTTGGGGCTTGGTAGCTGCCAAACTCTGGCAAGCCGATTGCTCCCAGCATCGCCACGCGCTTTCATTCCGCCGCAGTCGCCGACGGGGGCAGCGGACGGAAGATTACACTCCGCTTGACCCCCTTGACGATAACTTGATGAACTGTGGAAGCTGCGGTCCCCCGCGACCCAATAAGAGCCCCGTAGCAAGGCACGTGATAACACTCCATAATCAAGGCCACGGGGGCCTCGTTACCACCACAGCAACAGAGCCGTCCGCGACAAAAGGTAGTTCTAGGCTTCTTTTTCTTTTAACGGCAATTGAACTCGCGCCAGGCACGTATCCGGATAGGGGGGGGGGTGCCCACCCCCTTCCCCCGAAATCTTCCATTTTGCTGGGGCCTCCTCTCCCCCTCCGCCTCATAAAGCATTCTGTCATGCGCCGCCCCCCCCCCCCCCCCCCCGAAACAAAACCCTGGCTACGAGCCTGACTCGCGCGCTTCAATATCTAACGGGAAGATACGAGGAGTAAAGAATAAATAATCACAAATTTAGGAGTTTCAATTATATTGAAACCAAAAAAAGTAACTGCACATCCGTATCCGCCCCCGATTTTTTTTTTCTCCTTGTAGCGCCGTGGCCGTTGTTAATTGCAGGCGATCTCAGCCGTGTAATCGGCCGTTTACGCTCAAAACATGTCACTGTGCCCTTGAATTAGCACCCGCCACAGATTCGCGGCTAAATTGAGCGTATGGTTGTCTCATAAACTGTTCCCGAAGTGCTCGCTATTCTAGCGGAATGTTGCTGCGATGGACGTTCATCCGAAGTTCGTTGGTTTTGGAGCAGACGACTCCTGGCTAGCAGATCCAGTTCCTCGGGGCCTCGCGCGTCGCATTTGACGTAGTGACACAAATGCTCCCGTGACGTCGGGTCACGTGTCTCGCTCCGACGCTCTCATTGGGTCGCGGGGCCCTAGCCTCCGCAGTTCGCCAAGTTAACGTGAAACGGAGCAAAGCAAGAATTTCTAGGGACCATACTTTTTACGTATTCACAAAGTTTATACTTATCTGTGTTCATTTGCCCTTTGTTTCGTTTTATTTTTTTGCTTTCCAGCTTCTTGAAATGTACAATCATTCCGGTACTAGGCTGCATGCGTGAGCTATTCGTTGAAGGATTCATATCAGCTGCGCGAACTCTCGATCAGCAGGAGCAACTGCCAAAGATAAAGCCACGAGCTCGGAATTCTCGCTTAAAAAGAATACCATTATTAAAATGCAAGTATTTGTTCAGAATGTGTAATAAAAATTGCCAGGATAGCAAGAACTGTAAAATTAACAGAATTTTTTAAGGACATGTTGAGCTGGGTTAGTTACTCAGTTAATTCAGCAACGGGTACGACCGTGTACTTGTTCTCTTCTTCTATTAAAAAGGCCACCATGCACGTTGGCGGGGCGATGTCATATTAATTCTTGTTATCACATCAGGTAAGGGCCCAAAGTAGTCATAAAAAGGAATCAAATGTAAAGATGTCACTGTCAAAACATTGAGTTTACAAAGAGCACAAAGCTCGTCGACCAATCGATTGGCCGACGAGCGTTCATTATCAACAGCGCCACTGTATATGGCTCCTGTAGAGACCCAAGAATGGGTGGTTCTCATTTGAACCCGTTCGCATTTCTACCTTCTCGTTTTCACCTTCTCATTTCAACCCAGCGCAAAACAACTTTCGCTTTTCTCTCTTTCTCACTTAAACCCAGGGACTCCGGAACCGGGGGGGGGGGGGGCAGGGGGCGCCAGAGCCCCCCAAGATTTTTCAGGGATGGGGCTGAGCCCCCCCCCCCCCCCCCTCCGACTTTGCAAAAACGGAAAGCTATTTTTTCATCTATTGGAATTCCTCCAGTCCGCGAGGCGGCGGAAAAGGCCGGATCAACGCCAAATAACCTTCTTCCATTTGCCCAACAAGGTGGACTGTCAGAGTGAAGTCAATGAAAAGGTTCGCTGAAAACTATGCTAGAGTGCAGGAGACACTGAACGAGCTGCTGCAAGAAGAATATTCGATTGCAGACAACAGCAGGGCCTTTTTGAAAGGTTATGAGAGGCTTTTGAAAGGGTTCGAAACGCTGCTAGTAATAAACATTTCTATAGCTTTGTTCGGCTCATGCGAAGAACTTGCAAGGGTACTGCAACGTTCACCGTTTCGCGCCGCAGGTAAAAGGGCTGCAGAGACTTTCTGCGAGGCACTGTCCCGTCTGCGGTCTGAAGTCGCGTTTAAAGAGTTGTGGGGCTGCACGATCTCAACTGTAATGCGGCCAGGTTTGAAAGACCCTCGCAGCGCAAGGCCGAAAAAACCGCCAGAAAGCTTTCAAATGAACAACACACCTTCTCCGCCAGTTGTACTTGATTGCAAGGCAGCGTTACGAAAGGAGTACTTCGCGGCTGTAGACCGCATTATGAGTGATACTCAACGGCGGTTCGAACACCCTGATATGAAGCAGCTAGTAAAACTAGAGAGCACCTTGATTAACTCCGCCGGGGGAAGACAGTTCACAACCGATGACCTGAAAGAGGCCCTAGGACTGCATGCATGTGATTTTGATCTGGCCCGACTCTCTGCGCAGCTTTTACTTTTGCCAGCTCTTTTATGTAACCTTGATTCCCTCACAATTGACGCCATATTGAGGACAATACAGGCAAAATCCGACGGAATTCATGACATTCCAGACTAAGTCGTAAAATATACGAAACTTCTTCATTCTGTGCCTGCATCTGTCGCTTTGGGGGAGCGTCCATTTAGTGCCTTGCGCCGAACTAAAACGTACCTGCGCAGCCGCATGAGTCAGGGGAGGCTAACACACCTCCTTATTTTGCACATTCAAAAAGGAAGAACCGCCGAGCTCAACCTGGACGATATCATCAAGGAATTTGTCTCCAGGACTGCTGAGCGAACATGGACCTTGGTCTTCCTTGAGACGATCAACACACATCCATGACTTATATATGAATCTATTTCCTTCATCACGCTTTTGTGCACATTTATAAATATGTATTACGATGTCGTATATATGTGATTCTCTTGGCTTACTCGTTCATTTCATAGCGTGGATGTCTTTTCGGATGAACTTTTGAAGAATAATAAACGTGATTCTGTGCATCCTTGTAGGGACTTTGAAATTGTCTGAAGCACTATGCATAAGCGTTTTCGCGGTATTAGAGAGTTTTAGTGAATCGTACGTAAAGCTTTGAGGGTCGGAAGGTACATGCGAAAAACGCAATATTGCGTTCTACGCGTGTGCGTTTCCGACTCGTAATTGTATTGCGTACGTAGGGCTCTTACGTACGAGCCAGTAAAACTCCCTACTGTTGTTATAAAGCAGGAAGGAAAACTGATTGTACATGTTAAGTGAGGAACTTCATGCAAATAATATTTCATTTTAATAAACATTAACTAAAAATAAAACAACAAAAATTCGGCTCCAGCCCTTGTTTCCAAGAATAAAATATATAAAAACAAAATGCTTCACTTCAGCCCCCGCTCAAAAGATACTTCCGGAGTCCCTGCTTAAACCGTTCGCAAAACAAACTTTCGGGTTTTGACCATTCTCAAAACGACTTTTCTCATTTTAACCCTTCTGCTTTCAAACTTTCTCAAAACATACTTTCTGGTTTTTGACCATTCTCAAAAATACTGTTCTTTTCATTTTAAACTTTCTCATTTCAAAATTACTAAAAACACACTTTCTGGTTTTGACCATTCTCAAAACTACTTTTCTCATTTTAACCGTGTACATGATCAGGTTAGGGAAAAGCAATAATTAACGTATAGACTCACGGGAAACCAAAATAAAGAAACCAATGACATTATTTAGTCCAGGCAACTGAAGCTTTATTACGCCTTGAAAGGCTTTTTGGAGGATGACATCTAGAATCCATGCCAATCCAAGGCATGACGGACGACACATAGGCAAATATACAATGATCGTAGCTCTGTACGACCACTCCGACACAGGTTGTAAATAATTCAATATCCTCACAGGGCATGCCAGATAAGCATAATTTGCATCTGGTGATTCACGACTGAAATGAAGAAAAAAATTTGTGCCTGGTAAGAAAGCTCTCAAGCCACGCGACTTCGCGCCCACACATTTCGAAAAAAAAAAAAAAGAACTCCGCAAGGCCACCTTGCCAATGGCAGGATCTCCCTTTCTGACTTTCTAAGAAGGGCGAAGGCATTCTCCGGCCTTTGAATGGTCTGTGTTTTGTTACTGCGGTCATCTTAAATAGTTTAACCAATTACCATAAAGTTTATGGAATAGACCTCTCAGAGGAAAAAAGCTCCATTTGTCGTACGCAACGGCAACCAGCGCCAGCCGCCATGCTGCAGGATGAACTCTATGGCTGGAGGGTAGTGGGGCGTCGTCGCATACGTTGCATAGGCCGTAGACGCTAGTTTGACTGCGTCAGTTCCACGGCCCACGATGCCAACATACCGCTGCGTGCCCCTCTGTGAGCAGAGTAGGTATGTATTCGTAAATGTACTCGTTACCGGTTGACGGGCGTCAGTCGGGTGGGGATATTAGTTTGCCGTTTGCCTGCTCAAGTGCAAGAACGGAACACGAGACGTTCCCACCCAACGCTCCTTGGACGTTTGAGTCCGATGTTTTTAATCCCACTTTGTTGCGTTTGGGAGTAGAGTTTTTAAGGTTTAGCTTATTAGGAGAAATCAAAGCGTCAAATACAGATGTAACGTTGTTCGCGGTACCGCTTGTGGACATGACAGTTTCGCGAGGGCGTAGCTTCACGTATGCGCGATCTACGGTGCTTTCAACTTGCGCGTGTAAATTATGTGTTAGGTACGCACGAAGCCATACGACCACACGTTTTAATGCCCCTACGTATAGTTGCGTTTGAAAGTGTTTGAGTGCGTTTGACTGCGTTACGGCTGCGCGAAACCAGGAGATCCCTGTTCCTTATGTCGCGTGGCAAGCTACTCCTTGAATTGGATTCCACACTTCATGCAAAGCAGAGATGTGCCGGTGACTCGGCTTTTGTTTTTCGACGCAACGCAGTCACTCTCAAACGCAATTGTGCGTAGGGGCTTTGCCTGTAGCGCGTACACACCTGTGCAGCGCATGCTTTATGCAAACCAACATGCACGCGCTTGCAGCTTCTGCTTCACTTCAAACCTGCTGCTGTACGACTACAGGGTGTTTAAAAATAAAGTTTCGACTCTAAAAATGGCCGCAAAAATCAGGGACTCGACGTACCAAGTAAAAACTTACATCGAATGCGACTTTTAAAGATCAAATTTGCGCATTAAAATTTTAAATCTTAATTCCAAGTACAAAAACAAAATGTCCCAAAGAGGTTCGTTTTTTTATTTTTTCGTACTTGAAGTAGAGACTTGACTTTTTATTCTGTAAATGGGACAAGTGATACGCATTCGAGACAAGTATTAACTTGACTCGCTTAGTTGCTGATTTTTGACCGGCCATTAATTGTAGCTTGTAGCTTCATTTTGAGACACTCTAAAATAAGCGGCTCAACATATAAGTAGACACATACCTCGAATACGTATTTTACTAGTCCCATTTACACAGCTTACCTCGAATACGTACTTAACTCGCTTCAATGACACATTAAAAGTTCAAGTCTTTACTTCAAGTACGATAAAAATAAAAAAAATCTGACCCATTTACTTTTTTTTGTATTTGAAATTGGAACTTAAAATTTTAATGCGTAAATCTGACCATTAAAATACGTATTCGAAGTAAGTTTCTATTTGATACGTCGAGTCCCTGATTTTGGCAGGCGATTTTAGAGTCGAAACTTAATTTTGAAACACCCTGCTGAGAGGTTTTACTTGCTTTTGTGTTATTTATTGTACACGAAGTTATCGTACATGAAACACGTGATGGCTATATACTAACGATAGCTCTTGTGGGTCTACGTATTCGAAGAAGAAATCTGCAGTGTAGAAATTTGGGAGGACCGGGGGAGCGGGGCGGATTTCTGACTCTTAAAATGATGCAAGTCATTAAAACGTAAAAGTCGCGTAATCCCGTTCAAATCGCCCAGATCATCCAGATTGGTATTGCATTTTAGTAAAATTTAATTTTGTATTTGCAGACTTCAAGTTTCCCCCAAAACAAGGAGAACTACGAAATATGGATCGCCCCAACACGAGGAAGTTGTAGCTTCTGTCGAAGGAGCGCTCTGACTCCGATCGGCTCTTGTAGAGTTGGGAAATGTTGTTCATCCAACCCGTGATACGGAAAACGCTACCTGCAGCCATACAGAGGCGAAGGGATCGAGGAAACGCAAGAACACCCATGTGCAAAAAAAAACTGTACCGGCCGCAACGGAGTCCTTCACCAAGGCATCGGCTGCCCGATGTTGTCAGAATCGTTCAGCGGATTTTCGCTGTTGCCAGATTTCTTTAAAAGGGTCTGTTGCAGGTCATTTCCTGCGTTGATAATGCTTGCAGGAACAAAGCTCCAGAATGAAGCTTTACCGAGCATGGGATCGCATTGAGGTGCGATGACTGATTCTGCAGCAAAAAAATGTTTTGTACTATGCGTCTCGAGAAGAGTCGTTCAGCGGCCTAACAATTAGCCATATGGTTTGAAAGGCATAATGCTTTGGTAACCGCTTGTAACGTGACGGTATGGAAAACAAAATATTTATGTGAACATATTTCGAATGCAATGGATCCTATGCAAAAGGGTTAAAATAATCCATGCGGGGGTTGGGCACAGGATCGTTGGCCACTCCCTGCTGGTGCTGCTCTTGAGTGGTGGCGGCGACGCTTTGTGAGCGACGAGGTGCACAGTAGGGCGCGAGACCCGCCGCGGCTGCCGCTTTGTAATGCTGCCGGTGCGGGCGATAAGCGATCGCCAGTTAGCCTTGGTGTGGAACATGACATTAAGTGTTCGCATCGGTGCACACTGGCACAGGTAGACCACGAAAATGGATCGACAAACATGTTTGAATTGTAATAATATGTACAATGGCGACTCTGGCGTGATTTTTGTTTGTGTGTTTGTTTTGGTTAAGATCTGTTTTTTATCAAATAACAATTGTCATGGAGCAGCAGGCACTATTATTAACAGTGCCAACATCTCCATTATTTTTATTATTATATTAACACAGGAAGAGAGAGACCGGTCGAAATTCCAAGAGCAGACTAAAAAGGAAGACACGCATATTGTCAAACTATATGTTTAAACGATGCGGGTTGAAACGCCAAGTACGTGTTTTGAGACGGAGTTTAATTAAGCAATAAGGGTTTAAATGAGAGCGAGTTCGACTGAGAGGGACATAAATAAGAAAGGATTAAAGCGCGAAGAGCGTTAGGCGATTGGTTTGAAATACGGTGTTCAAATGAGAACGGGATCAAATGAGAAATTGTCGAAACACGAAAGGTTAAAACCATAATTGGGTAGTAACTTAATTACAGTAATTAACTCACTGCAATTTAATTACTTTCTTGGTAATTTGTAATCGGAATAATTACTTTCAGCTAAAAGAAATTGTAATTGTAATTAAATTACTTTCTGGCGCCAGTAATTGCAAAATTTTAGGCACAATTACAATTACTTTTGCAAAGCTTTGAAACGTCAACGCAACCTCCCTGAAAGCCTCAGCGCTCGCACAAGCGGCCTAGCTCTAGGTGAACAACAAGAATAACACACACGCATAACATAAATAGTGTCGCAATGTTTGTTGTTTTGTTGCTTACACTGCGGGCTGAGCTCGACGGCGCCGTGTAGCGCCGTCTGCTGTGCGAGCAGAAAATAATAACGTAAACATGCCAAAATATTGAAATAAATAAATTGAGCTTCAGCTTTCAGCCGAGGTTGGAAAGATTAATTGTCTGTGACGTTACTTTTCTTTTGTTTTTTCCCAGTTTTTTTCCGTCTCTCTTCCAGTACTGTCGCATATTTGTGTCTATGTATTATTTAAAGCTTATTTCCTGTTTGTTTTACTTTGGATATTAATTGCATAAGCGTTTTGGACACTGACCTCGCACCTGTGAATATGGTCACCAATGATTCGAGAGTCCCGATTCGGTTCTTATGCATCTCTGAGCCATTATAATTTCAACTCAAGGTAAATAATTTACAATACCATGATGTTTGTATGAAAATGCGGTCGTATTAGCGTGTGTAGACTTTAATTTTATATTAACACTTGTAAAATATTCATATATAACTAATTGTCACATTTTTATTTGCCTGGCTAACAAAAGTCTGTCAACCAATTTTTTTTAGCAATCTGGCGTCTTCCAGGGTTTGAACTAATTTATTATTATTTATTAAAAATATAAGAACGTAGTACTTCATTGCCCCAAACTGACAAGTTCTATCATGAATTTAACAAAATGCATAAAAGGAAAATATAGAACACGCGGCATTTATGCAGCGATGCTTCAGCCTCCTCAAATATTGGGGCAAGGAATGAAGAAATACGTTTCATTCTATGCAACTCGTTAAGTTATATGTTCCAAGTCGGGTAGCGCTCAGAAATAAGTAATTGTAAAGTAATTGCATTACTTTTTGAAAGTAATTTGTAATTGTAGTAATTACTTTTCACATAGTAGTAATTGTAATTGTAGTTAAACTAATTTTGAAGCAAAGTAATTGTAATTGTAATTAAATTACATTTCAAAGTAATTCACCCATGTATGGTTAAAACGCTTAGGGCGTTTTGAGAATAAGTTCAAACGACAAGGGTTCAAGTGAGAATGGGTTCAAATGAGATGGGTATATATGAGAAAGGGTTGAAACGCGAAAGGTTAAAATGCGTTAAAATCTCAAATCAAAAGGAAACTTTTGTGGGTTTACGTGCTAAACCAATGAAGGGCATTTGGCACGCCCCAACGGCGATTTAAGGATTGATTTAAACCACCTGGGGATTTTTTGACGTGAAACCGAAAGCTCGGTTATGCAGTCAAAAAGGAACTCAAGTTCAATGGAGGTCGAAGAGCCATTTACGCATTTTATATCCATACCCGAACTAAGGAGTGTAAATTCCTTTAATAGTTGTGACTGCATTCATGGACAATGTTACTGTACCGGACTTGGAGTCTGCAAATTTATTTTCTTTTTGGTCCTAAATGTTTCGCACTCAAATAGGCACATACAGCAGGAGCGCTCCAACTAAAAATGCTTCAACTTTACTTTAATAGCTGAATGAAAGCTTTTGTAACATGCTCCTGCAAAGAATCTGCCACACGCGTCACGCGACACTGCCACACGTGTCACGCACACCGACGGACCAAACATCCTCGGTCACGGTGCCGCCGGTCAATCTCTGCGGGTAATGGTGCTATCGAAGTCCGGATGGAGGAAGAGAGATAATTATCCCTTAGTGCAGGCGTGTTGGATTCCGTGTGGTGGGATAATCCTATAAACGCACCAGAAGCTGGGAGAGGGACCCAAAGCCCCTCCTTTCTCCAGGAGCTTTCCAAGGCTGTCGGTGCGACGAAGGGCCGGTTAGTAATTGCGTCCCGTGTTGACACTGGTGTCGGTCAACTTGATAATCCCTCGCCGGAGGCCACGTCGTCCCTTTGTACGAGGCGCGTTGGCGACCCCAAGGCGCCTCTCGCTTTGCTTCCGGGCACAGATGACCGTCACCACCTGGCGACGACGTTCCAGGGCGTTCACCTCGTGGCGGTCGGATTGGACGCGCGAAGATCGTCCCCTGGTCCCTTTCACAAAAACACTTTACACGAGCTTACTGGCACTAGTGGGACCCAAGTATACTCGCACCCAACGCCACTGACCAAGAAACTCATTTATCGCGGTGTAATTTTAAGCACAAAAGCGAGCGTTTCTTTCAATCTTTCCGCTAAACTTGATGACTTAGCTCAGGGGGTCGCAGTATCCCCTTGTGACGGTATTTGAATGCGGCTCATACATTACACCCGAGCATTCCTTGAGCACTCGATTTAGGTTCGTGATAATCAATAGCTCGACAAACATTCGGGTAGTGGCCCCTGCCCAATCGGTGCAATAGCGACAATAGCCGAACCATAACAATGTCTGGAACTCACCGTGTGTCCTGTACTTTGCCAACCTCAGCGCCTGGCTATTATCATCATTGGAAGCATAAAATCGACTCTATACTTCGTCTCACCTTAGTATGGACTATTGTTAGCCACGCGTGCTAAAAGCGCGAGCTAGTCGCTTTGAATGAAGCCGCGGCGACTGCACGAGCGCTCGTGCAGCAAGTGCTCTAGTTAAGGCAGTCAAGGCTGGCCGCTCACGCTAGCACAGCCTTCGCGGTTAGTCCATGCTAGGGTGAGACGAAGTATAGATCACATGGCCGCTTGTTCTGGCTGCGAGTTGAAGGGTTAAACGCTGCTCGTTTTCTGTTAAAATGTTTTCTGCGACTTCTATTGCGTCTGGTGAAAAACGAACGCGTGTTTCACAGGTCATTTAGGTCGGGAATTGGTTCTAAGCTGTTTTGGCGCAAAGTACGCAAATTGGTGCATCGCCCCTTTAAAAGCTGCGAGCATACAGAGGGACTCTTTGTAGACTATATCTTCATGTATTAGAAAAGACTGGCTATTAAAGGGGCGGTGCAACGATATTAAAGTTGAATATTTTTCACTTTACACGAGCTTACTGGCACTAGTGGGACTCAAGTATACTCGCACGCAACGCCACTGACCAAAAAAATTCTTTGTTGCGCTGTAATTTCGAGGATAAAACCGAGTGTTTTCATTCAATCTCTCCTTCGCAAAACCTGATGACGTAGCTGGGCGGTAGCAGTGCCGCCCAGTCACGATATTTGAATGCGGCTGATAGATTAGACCCGAGCATGGCGTGGACACTCGATTTGGGCTCGTGACAATTGATAACTCGAGAAGAATTCGGGTAGTGTCCTGTGTCCAATCGCTGCAATGACGACAACAGCCGAACCATAACAATGTCTGGAACTCAGCGCGTGTCCTGTGCATTGCCAACCCCAGCGCATGGCTATGATCAACATTGGGGGCATATAATCGGCTCCAGATCACGTGGCCGCTTGTTCTGGCTGCGAGTTGAGGGGGTGAACTCTGCTCGTTTTTCTTTATTTTTTTCTGCGACTTCGATTGCATGTCGTGAAAAACGAACGGGTATTTCAGAGGTCATTAACGTCAGGGATCCGTTCTAAGCTGTGTTTGCGCAAAATACAAGAATCGTTGCATCGCCACTTTAAAGCTGAGGTCACACTGCTCATACATCATACAAAAGACAGTCTGCAAACAGATTCGAACGGGAGTCACCGCGAGAACCGTGCTTCGAATGCGGCATGGCAATAAGTTCAAAAAGAAAACTTGGCACGCCGCATTCGAACCACGGATCTTGCGGTCACTCGTGTTTGCAGACAGTCTTTTATATGACGTATGAGCAGTGCGACCCAGGCTTTAGGCAACTTTGACAAAGGGCAAATTGTGATGGTCCGACAACCCAGAACAAGTATATCGGAAACTGCCAATATCGCCCGGTTCTGGCGTGCTGCTGCCGTATAGTACATATCAAGAGTGAAAAAAATGACAGTGAAACTGTTCTTAGACGCCGACGCGATGCACGTCCACGCCTCACTGCAGAATGGAGACGTCGGAGGTTTTTTCCCGCTTTGTAAAGAAAATAGGTGATTACCTTTGGCTCAACTGACACCTATACTTCGCTCCACCCTAAGCCCAGACACAGCCGACGTTACGAGCTGATGGGACCAATCAGACAGCGTAAAAATTGAGCCGTCATGGTTTTCGTAATGTTTTTGAACCCGTTCTGTCATTGCTGAGCGCGGGTCATTTCCTGTTTCTGATAAACAGGAGACGACTTGCGCTTTTGACGTTGTTTGATTGGTCCCATTAAGAAGTTGTAGCGTCGGCTGCGTCTAGAAGTAAGCTGAAACGAAGTATAGATACATTCTAGGTCAGGGTAAGTGATTCTGACCACACAGTTAATTGGACTGTTTGAAAAGGGACTCCGCAGCAGACGACCCTTGCAACTGTTTTGCAAGCCGAAGGTGAATTAACACTGTATTAGGTAGGGGGTCCCAATGTTTTGGCTGAACAATATAGCTTCCTTGAGCATGCTTAGCCAGGAGGTAGGGTATGCATGCAAAAACCCGTGAGGCTATTTCGGTTCCGTGGTGCTTTCACATCACCACCAGACACGTGGATTTACCGTGTACTCGACCAATAGCTTCGTGTAACGTTTGACACATGGACGTTTTGCGCTCAACGCAATACGATCAACTGAACGAAACCTTCTAACAACTCAGCTAAAATAACATTTCACACATATTTGAGAAATTATCGAAAATTAGCGTAGTTCCAAAAAAAGCCACCAGAGAAGTCCCCTTGATGGCAGCGCAGCGCACGCAGCGGCCCAGACGCCGGTAAGAGCGGTGCGCCGGTGCGGGCCCGGCGGCAGAGACCCCTCAGACAAACTCGTTAGTGTTTCTTCTTTTGAATGTCTTCTCTCTCTCTCCGGAGTGGGTGTACGGCCGAACTCAGCGCGGCACGGCCACTTCACGAAAGCGCGTGCTCGGCCGTCGGCCGAGGAAACGTGGCCGTCCACGCCACTCCGCTGCAGACGAACTAAGGGAGGGGAAGAAAGACATTCATGCTTTCGCATTCCCAACTCATAAGAAGTGCTTAGGTGTACCTCAAGCCTTTTTTCGTTGCCAATCCACAAAAATTTGTATGCAATTTCTTTTCGGCCATTGTTTAGTTTTCCACAACAGTAGTGTAAGCAACGTAGTGTAGGTTTGAGTGATGAATATATGTTTCACGCTCTTTTTTTAGAGATACTAAAGTCTTTCACTGCTTTCTCCTTAGATCGAACAATGATGGGCGAGGTTTTATTCTCCTTTGGACTCAACCTGTGCACCGCCTCAATGCCACCAGGTGATGGGGCGGGTAGTTGGAGTTTAGCAGAAAGAATCTAGATGGTTTCCAACGGGCTTTTGTTATCTTTGTTTTCTGAACTTCATGAATTTCAATATCCTTTCTTCTGAAGTACTGCTCGAATGCATCTACAGCAGTTTTGAACGCCTGTATTTTCATATCCTTCTTGGAAACTATCCTTTCAAGCTCGGCGGCTTGCTTACTTAGTTCGTTTAATTCCTTTTCTTGAACTTTGACCTTCTCCAAAATGTTATCGTACTAGGATCTTATAACTCCCAACTATTTATTCTTGTAAAGACAGTTTCACAATCACTGCGTTATGCTTTTCGTACTGCACATGGACTGACAACACGATGTTCTTCATTCGGTCCTGAGCTCCTGTACGTTTTGTGCCCATGGCAAGATTGTGCTTCATTAAGGTTGTAGCATTCGGTTTTTCGAGTCTTTATCAGTCAGGGACTCACGCCCGGCTGTCTTGAATCCCTCGAGTCAGCTGAGGTCACCCACTGCCGAGTATTGTGGGTATTACAAGTCACACACTTGCAAAACCAGCCGGTCTTTCTTTGTAAAGGTTTTAAAAATAGCTTTAGTTACCCTGGCAGTTTCCCACATGCCACATGATAACCCTGCTTAATGTCAACTCACTTAAGACTGAGACTATCTTCAGGAATGGACTTCAAACAGTGCATACATTCGATAAGAGGCATGCTAAGGCCCCAGTCTAGCGAGGCGTGTATGGCCAGATATTTGTGACAGGCGCTTCTACCTATCTGTCCCCACGTGGCGTATTTAACTTTATCTTTTACGCCGTGTGCAAATTTCAGCCAAAGCGGAGTGTCTGCCGAGTGTGTGATGTGATAAATAATGTCGTGCGGTGGCAACATACTGATAACTTTATCCTTCTCCCTTACCACCTCATGGCGAACAACGGGAGAACGTCGGTACCAATGTCAGGGTAGTTGTGCAACTATATTTATAGCACATCTGAAACATTTATTTAATTTATACGCCATTTTTAACGTATCATAAATCGGCAATTCGTTATGTCTGAGATACTGAAAGAAGTGAGCAAGTTACGAACCTGCTTCGAAATTTTTAACACACCTTACGGCGTCTAACTTTTGCTTCAAGTTTTTTTTTTTTTTCTCAAAATTTGTTTAAATCTGTTAGGAATCTCCGTTTGCGGGACATTGTGTTGTATGCATTGGGCACCATAGGTCGAGTAGAGCTCGGCCACGCGCTTTGCAAGCCGGTCTAGGCTCCTCCTTGCTATCTGTTAAAAAAACATGGCGTCGGTGGGGATCGTCGACGTGGTCGGCGTGGTGGAAGCTCATCGTTTCGCGTAGAGCGTTATCCTTGACTGTTAATTCTCGTCGCGCGTCGCGATGACAAACCAGCATCTTTTAGAAGAGAAGATCCATCTACTCGTGCGGCGATGTTGTGGCGGCATCCTCAACACAGCTGAAACGCTCGAGCCGTCGTGCTTGTTTACATCGACTGCAGTGGTCCTTTTTTAGTTATTCTGTCCTGAAACATCGCCCGGGTTTATTTTATTTGGCGCGCTCTATGTATATGCTCAAGTTCAAGATTCAGGGTATTGCTGGTGCGTACAGTATTTAAAAGTCGTATAGGAAGGACGCGAAGTTTCACGTGTTTTCGTCATCCCAGAAAAGTTATAGGTGTTAGCATTCCTGAACGCTCGCAACGTCTAGTAATACCACAATCATATCTCTACGTTGATACATCGCTGTAAAATTACATCGTCATCTGTAATCGTAAAAAAGTGTGTAGCGAGCTTTGTGCTATTGGTGAAGTGTGTTAAAATCGTGATCGTCCAAGTCGGCGTACTGTATATTTTTCGTTTTTCATTCACTCCGCCATGCGTGGCTATCCTGGAAAAATGAAAATTAAGAAAGCTTCAGGCTATTGAAAACTGAATGTCCATTTTCTGTTACTCGAGTGAGTGGCAGCGCGTCCATTTGTTTTCAGAGGCCCCGCGGAAACGGTTGACGGCGGCGTAGAAGCGGCCGCCGTGTTGGAAACCTGCTGCGCGTGTTTATTGGTTGCAGGAGTGCGTCGCGCGGCGCAGAGCGGTCGTTTCGGTCGCTCCGGTCACAACGGACGCTGTCGTAGCTGACACACTCATTGCGAAAGTCCGCCCTATCGGGATTGCACCAGACTGCTAATCTGAGTCAGCGCGTCTAGTTCCTTGTACGGTTGTGAGCAAGGCTACCATATCCTCGGAAACGACGGCTGCACTCAAACATTGCACTGAAGTTGCATGTAGACTTCGAGCCAGACACCCGTGAAACGCACGCTTCCTTTTTATCGGTCACAAACCGCTGACACTTATATTACATTATTATGTGTCTAAGGGCGCCTTTCCGAACAAGGTGTGAAATATTACGTGATGCACATTTATATATCGATCTTGCGAAATATCGGGCAAACCCTATCAGTAAGCTGCAGCGTGAAGGGCGCGGTTTGCTGGTGCTGGCTATCTTTATTCTGGCTACGCCAACTCCGTATACGTTGAAAACGAGTCAGATTCGAGGATATTAAATGTTCTGTGTTTGACCATGGATATATCGTCGTTGGGCTTCACTCGTTGGGGAGCCTCCGAACGTCCAGTAATTCTACTCCCAACTGTGACCGCGCTGGCAGACCACTAAGCTGCTCAGACGCTTGTGGAGATTAAAAATAATTTATTATAATAAAATAGCAACAGTCAATTAAGCGAGGCTAGAAAGTAATAAAGCAGTTAAAGATATAGGCTCACTTGTTGTCGTAGCGTGGTTAAAAGGGCGTTGCTATGAAGCCCGTCTCTCCACTCCCATATCCACACTGATGGATTCCCGCGTGCAATAATCAAAGCAGGTAGAAAAACACTTCCCAGTAATGCATTTTATACAAAGCTTCGATCCCACACGCGGAAGATTCGTTGTTGGTCGCGGAGTTGTAGCCGTGAAGCGGGACGAGCCCGACGCCCCGGTCCTAAACAATTGGTGGCCAGGCGCTATATGTCCCTCACTCGGCGAGAGGGCACCACAGCACACCGTGCATCTGACGCATCTCTGATTCGAGCTCCTGTGTCTGCTTGTGGATCACAGCAGAGCCCTCTCTTTCGCGGACTATTATTTTAATGCGAAAGCATTAACTGTCCCGTGGAGCGAGCCGACGTCATCAGCTTTGATGCCACGCCAAAAGCCGCGCCAAACGGCAGCATAATTTCCCTCTCCCAATGGAGCGAAGTGAAGCCGCAATCTGAAGCCTCCCAGCTTTGAAGCCGCGCAAAAAGCCACGCAAAACGACAGTAAAATTTACCTCTCCAAAAGGAGCGAAGTGAAGCTGATTTCTGATGGATTATGCTCCCACTGGCTGGCGCGCGTCATCAAGGAACGAGGCTCCCATTGGCTCTCGTGCGGCGTAAATAAATGAAAAAGCCACCAGAGAAGCCCCTTTATGGCGATGCAGCGCACGCAGCGGCCGGCCGCCGGTAAGAGCGGTGCGGCGGTGCGAACCTGGCGGCAGAGCCCCCTCAGGCACACTCCAGATCGGGTGTATGGCCGAGCTCAGCGCGGCGCCGCCACTTCACGAAAGCACGCGCTCGGCCGTCGGCCGGGGAAATGTGGCCGTCCACGCCACTACGCCCCAGACGAACTAAGGGAGCGAAAAAACGACATTCATGCTTTTGCATTCACAACTCATAAGAAGTGATTAGGTGTACCTCAAGCCTTTTTTCGTTACCAACCCACACAAGTTTGTAAGCCCTTTTTTGCCATTGTTTAGTTTTCCACAGTAGTTGTCTATGCAACTGAGGCCAGGTTTGATCGATGAATATATGTTCATTTTAACACTCTTCTTTTTAGAAATACAGAAGTCTTTTACTGCTCTCTCCTTAGATCGAAAAATGATGGGTTAGGTTTTATTCTCCTTTGGACTCAATCTGTACACTGCCTCAATGCCGCCAGGTGATGGGGCGGGTAGTTGGAGTTTAGCAGCAAGAATCTGGATGCACGTAGCAGAGCGCGTTGGATCGACTACAGCTCACAGAGAAAGAATAAAACACTGAAAATATACCAGGGACAGACAGTTGTTTCAACGAGCAGCGACATTTATATGATGGTCATCACACTGCGAAGAACCACTTTGGTCACAGAGAAAATTAAGGGAAGACGAAAATACTAGAAAACGATAAAAAAATAAAGCTAGCTGAATTTCACTTCGTGAAAAGGAAGAAGAAGAAAATTGGAGGAGACTTTTTCTATGACATCTTTGGCGCTAGGAATTCCAGCTCTGGTGTCGAAAATGACAATGAGTGCTCTGAAACATTCTCTGTGTCATTCGTTATCTTAAATGCTTCAATTACTTCTCGCCCATACTTGTCCTTGTGTGATTCAAGCACTGTAGTGTTTTTATAGCTAGGGGTACAATCTTGGAAGGTGCGGGCATGCTCAATAATTGAATGGTGAGCCGCATGACGCCTTGCTCACTTCAAGAAAGTGTTCCCTAAGGTGAACGTTCAGGCATCGTCCCGTCTGGCCGATATATTGGCTGCCACAACTGAGCGGAATAGAATAAATTGGCTTTTCTTGGCATTTAACATATTTGTTGGAGTGCTTGATGGTGCATTCTGGTGGACGACTTTCGTTAGTCACCCTTTGGCAGATTTGTTTTAGCTTCATCCTACATGTGAAGACCACCTTCGTGTCGAACCGAGCATCGAGACCCTTCAGGTGGTTGGCAGCATTATGCAGGTATGGAATGCAAGCCGGGCGTGTGTGACTGTGTCCTTTGTTCTTAGATGAAGGACGGTTGAGGTCTGTGATGAGACGCTGAAGGGTAGTACGGAGTAGGTCTGCTGGATACCCGGCATGGAGAAGTCAGTCATGCTGACGTTGGACGCTTGTTGATGACAGGCGGGGACAGGATTTTGAACGAGAAGAGGCAAACAAGATTCAAATAATTCCAAGCTTTACCAACTTAGAGTGGTTGCTGCAGAAAGGGAGGAATGTTTTTTTGGATCGTTGCTGGAAACTCCAGCATACGCCTTGAGGATGAAGATGAAGTCTTCAATCCAGATACTGTAATCCCTCAACTGTTGGTCATTCGCTCGTAAACTTGAGACCCGACGAGCAGGAATCGAATGCTTCACAAATGGCCCGTGAAGAGAAGGAGGTCGGATGAATGACAAGATTATCATCTACCTATCGATACACGCGGCATTCGGGGGCGAAAATATCCAGTCGGTCTATGCACATAAGAAACACTTATCTGAGTACCGGGGCTATTCAGGAGCCTTTACAAACACCTTTCTTTTGCCTTAATATTTTGCCGTTGTATTTAACGAGAGTTGACTGAAGGTACAAGGCAAGAATATCTGTTCAATTCTTTACGGAGATCCCTGAGGTGGTGTGAAACTTACAGAGACGGTGTCAGACACGGAATTCAAGACAATTTGGGGGTCAAGACTGTAGTAAAGTTCCTCTATATCTAAAGAAAACAAGGAGTGTGGCTGGGTAGTGGAGTGTACGGAGGTAAGGTGCAAGATACGTTCTGTGCTGTTTGAAATCCTAAAAGGCTGAAGGAGAGTCACCGTGGAGAGATGTTTCTGTAGAAATAAGGCCAAGTGTTTCTGCCAGCAACCTCTTTCAGATAAAATTCTCCTGAGCGGCACGCCTTCAATATGTGTCTTAGCTGTAAAAAATACAGAAAATATTGTTTTGCAGGTGATGCGAGTGTTTTCTTGAGAGTGGGCAGATTCATCAAGCTGCACAGTCTTTTTGCCTTTGCGCGCAGATATCATGATGGCCTCTTCTTTAGTTGACCATTGTTCTTTTCCAATACCTTCGTGACCTCATCTCGATAAGTTCCTTGATCTAAGACCACAAAAACACCGGTCTTCTCTGATTCATGCAATTTAAGTTGCCCCCGGCGTGGCTCTTCAACTGCTTTCCGAATCGGGAAGGTATGCTTGGGAGAAGAGCGTGTTGGTTGAAGTCAAGGATGAAGAAAGAATAAAACAATTAAAACTGGGACAAAACAACACATCTTTCAGCTAGCAACGGGCGAGTAAAAATTTCAACAGCGAGCAGCCGACTATACCCAGGAGGGAAAGGGAGGAGAAGGGGAGAGAAGGGGAGATAAAAACGCGAAGTGCAAGTCAGAGAGGGGGGTTTATCTCGGATTTTAGAAATTCAACCTCAGTTTTCGTCAGCAGGAGGAAAGGGTTTGACACGTTGTTATTTACGGTGGTCATGGCGAATGACTCTATGATCTCCCTGCCAAATCTGCTGTCATGCCCTCCCAGGATTTTTGTTTCATCTAAGAGGGGATTACAAAGCGAACACGAACGGGCATGTATGACTATGGGATTATAGGAATCTGGAGAGGCCTTAGGAACTTCGTTGTGATGCTCCCGGAATCTGTGATTGGTGCATCTGCCGGTCTGACCTATGTATTGAAGGCCGCAGCTCAAGGGGATGGAGTAAACTTTCTTGTATTTGCATGGAATGAATTTCTTTTCGTGTTTAACAGTGCAGCTAATTGGAATCTGGTTGTTGTTCACTTGTTGACAGAGTTGCTTAAGACACATGCGGCACGAGAAAACAACATTCGTGTCGAACTTTGAGGCAATGGATTTTATCCGGTGGGCTGAATTGTGTACGTAAGGGATGACGGCGAATCGGGCTTTCTTTTTGTGTCTGGTGACTGGCGATCAGGCCCGCGAATCAGCCTTTCCATTATTGATCGTAGAAGGTCGACGGGAAACCCTGGCCTTGACGAGCCTTTTGTGCTGGAATTTGAAGCTATCTTCTGAAAGATGACAGCAAGACTTCGTGAAGGATGAAGAAAACAACAATTTGATGATGCCGTGTTTGACCGACTTCGAATGGGCGCTAGAAAACGGAAGGACAGGTTTAGCAGACCTTTGTTGAAAGGCCCAGCAGAGTCCAGTGGAACTGACGTGAAGCCGCAAATCGAGGTACTGAAGACCTTCATTTGAAGGTTCTTCTTTCGTGAAAGTAAGGCCTGACGAACAGGCGGAAAAAACGGCTGTAATGCTATCTGGAGAAGTTTGATCAGGATGAATGATGAGATAATCGTCTACATATCTGAAAACATGGCAGCTCGGCTTGGAGATGTCCAGTTGTGCTTTTATGGCTCTGTCAACGAATAAAAGAAATAACTCGCTGAGAACGGGGGCGAGACATGAACCAATGCAAACTCCTTTCTTTTGGCGGTAGATCCCTCTCTCATGTTCAACTAAGGTGGACTGGAGATATAGATGAATCAGGTCCACGAATCCAGCAACGGAGACTCCGGAGGAATTCTGAAAATCCACGGCTCCGTGCTCAAAGATGGCGTCGGAGATTGAGGCAAGAAATGCGGTAGGATCTAGATTGAAATACATGTCTTCTATGTCAAGTGAAAAAATAGAGTGCGGCAAGGCGAAGAAATGTTTTGAGCTGATGAGAGAGATGAGTTCTATTGAGTTAGACACTCTAAAGGGTTGAGGAAGGCGGATGCAGGACAGATGCTTTTGTAGAAAGAGCCCGAGGTGCTTCTGTTAAACACGAAAAGAAATTCATTCCATGCAAAGAGAAGAAAGTTTACTCCATCCCCTTGAGCTGCGGCCATCAATACATAGGTCAGACCGGCAGATGCACCAATCACAGACTCCGGGAACATCACAACGAAGTTTCTAAGGCCTCTCCAGATTCCTATCATCCCTTAGTCATACACGCCCGTTCGTGTTCGCTTTGTCATCCCCTCTTTGATGAAACAAAAATCCTGGGAGGGCATGACAGCAGATTTGGCAGGGAGATCATAGAGTCATTCGCCATGACCACCATAAATAACAACGTGTCAAACCCTTCCCTCCTGCTGACGAAAACTGCGGTTGAATTTCTAAAATCCGAGATAAACCCCCTCTCTGACTTGCACTTCGCGTTTTTTATCTCCCCTTCTCTCCCCTTCTCCTCCCTTTCCCTCCTGGGTATAGTCGGCTGCTCGCTGTTGAAATGTTTACTCGTCCGTTGCTAGCTGAAAGATGTGTTGTTTTGTCCCAGTTTTAATTGTTTTATTCTTTCTTCATCCTCGAGTCGGGAACTGGCCTGCTTTAGAGGGGGAATGGTAGCGGATAGAGCGAACTGCAGCGTTCAAAAACTCTGACCGCCCCTGTTCTGGAATATGCGAGGCGACTATATGTACCGAAGTCCATTGGCGAACTTTTGAGGTGGGAAGATCTGGAGAAACTTGGGACCATATGAAAGCATTTCCAATGTATCAGGGGAAAGTTGTTGGTCACAAAGAATGACTGAAGGGTCAAACACTGCTTCGCTGGCCTTGCGGCAAGATGCATTCACTGTTGTAACGATGGTGTTCCATGCAGATTCTAGCAGTCTGGTAGCTGAGGTTTGAAGAACGATGAACGAAAGATGGAGCCCATGCCTAGAACTAAAAAAAAGAGTCATGAGGCCGGGGAGCAATTTCGCCATGAGCCTAATTTCTTGAGAGATCTCCTTTCGATATGTTTGCAAGATGCGGTAGAGGGAAGACCAGTTGTGAGGAAAACCTCTAGCCCCGATTCAACGCCGAGGTGGGCTGTTTTCTTGCGGATGTAGAGCCCAAGCAACGGGGGTCTCAGACGAAGCAAGTGGATTTTTCAAATGAAGCATGCAGCTTGAAAAAAGGTGCATGAATTGAGTTGCGACATGATGAGCAGCACGAACAAGGCTCTAAATGAAGAATGGGGTACACGTAGCAAAGCGCGTTGGATGGACTACAGTTCACACAAAAAGAATAAAAACACTGATAATATACGAGAGACAGGCACTCACAGTTCTTTTATCGAACAACGACATTTATATGATGGCCATCATACTGCAAAGGACCACTTTGGTAACAGAGAAACATAAGGGAAGACGAAAATACTAAAAAAAGATACTAGAAAACGATTAAAATATTTTTATCTTTAAAAAAATACTAGAAAAAGGTCAAAATGTTTCAGAGCCTTCGTTGTCGTTATCGACACCAGAGCTGGAAATCCTAGCGCCAGAGTTCTCATAGAAACAGTCTCCTCCAATTTTCTTCTCCTTCTTCCTTTTCAGGAAGTTAAATTCAGCTATCTTTATTTTTATCTATAAATTCAGCTATCTCTTCATGAGCCTAATTTCCCAAGAAATTAGGCTCATGGAGATACCGCTCCCCGGCTTCATGACTCATTTTTTGGTTCTGGGTATGGGTCCCATCCTTCGTTCATCTTTCTTCAAACCTCAGCTACCAGGCTGCTAGAATCTGCATGGAACACCATCGTTTTATCAATGAATTTATCTTGCCGCAAGGCCAGCAAGGCAGTGTTTGACCTTCTAGTCATTTTTTTTACCAAAACCTTTCCCCTGGAACATTGGAAGTGCTTTGATATTCTCCCAAGTTTTCTCCAGATGTTCCCACCTCAAAAGCTGACCAATTGACATCGGTACATCAAGTCGCCTCGTATATTCCAGAACCTGGGGTGGTCAGAGATTTTGCACAAGGCATTTCGCTCTATCCGCTACCACCCCCTTCCGAAAGCAGGCAAGTTCCCGATTCGAAAAGCAGTTGAAGAGCCGCGCCGGCGGCAACTTAAATTGCATGAATCAGAGAAGTCAGGTGTTTTTGTGGTCTTCAATCTGCTCTCATATAAATTAAGTTACAGACAACCTCAGTAAACACCAATTTTTGTTCAGTATTTGTATTAAATTTTTTTTTTTTTGCCTTGAGCGGCTTTTTACGGCGACGGATCTATTGGCGCTCACAGGCGGCGCAGGTTCAGGTACTGCCGTGCCCTACCTCCTATTTCATGTTACCGCAAAGGTTGTAAGCTGATCTGTTTGCAGAGTCGCTCCGGTTGTTTCCTTTACGTCCCGTAGACGGAGACGCTACACGCCGGCTGTTGAAACGCCCACCGCTAAGCTTGTTACAGGGCGGCGCTTCTCGATCGCTCCGACCCATGGGAAATTTCGGGTCGGTTGTACAAAAATGTATTAGGAATTTTTCCTTCAAAACTACCGTCCACCTCTGTGCTGTCAATTTGTCTTTTCCGGACCACCCCGTATCATTTTTACGTTTTTTTAATTATCATGAAATTGTCAAGAATGGGTATGTGCACCCCCTTATGTGAACCGCGTTAGTTGGCAATGTGGTTATATTTCTCACTTTTAACTTCAAACCCACATAAATATTCAATTATGTCTTTGCAGATTCTGATAGTCCATATTGTAAGCGTTGATTTCGGATAGTTTAAAGAATATTGAAGATGGCCTTTCTTTTAAAATAATTTTCAAAATAATGCATATTTCGTCAAACGCCCCTGTGTGAGCGATTCTTGTGAATTTCTCCCGCATACCAGGACAACACTATTTCATGCAAAGATGAACAATATACAGGGCAACACACTGGTGAAGTTTGAAGACCTTATAATTTATCTATAAATGCTAAGGTCTCCAAACTTTTCCTGACTGGAAGTGTGCTTATAATGTTTTTTTCGCAAATACATCTTTTTAAATCAAAATTGGTTTTGTTTTTTAGCGCACGAAGCCAGTAAAATATATTGTATTCATCAAATTTAAAAATGGTCGCCGGACATTGTTGTTCGACCTTAACTGAAAACGCCCTACAGCAGTTTTGAGCGCCTAGATTTTCAGATCCTTCCACGAAACTTCAAGGAAACGATCCTTTCAAGCTCAACAGATTGCTTGCTTAGTTCGTTTAATTCCTTTTCTGGAACCTTCACCTTCTTCAGAATGCTTTGGTACTAGGATCTCATAACCCCCAACTGTTTTTTTCTTGTAAAGACAGTTTCACAATCACTGCATTATGTTTTCGCACTGCACATGAACTGACATCACGATGTTGTTCATTCGGCCCTGAGCTCCTGTAAGTTTCGTGCCCATGGCAAGAATATGCTTCATTAAAGCTGTAGCATTTGGCTTTTCGGAGTCTTCATCAGTCAGGATTCAGGCCTGGCTGTCTTGATTCCCTCAAGTCAGTTGAAGTCACTGACTGCCGAATACTGTAAAACCCTTTATTTTCGCGGCCCCTATTTTTCGCGAATCGGTTACAGAGGTCAGAATCGCGGCCTCTAAATTTCGCGAATTCCAGACGCCTGCATTGAAACTCTTAAGGATCGAAATTTTCGCGTGCCCCTAAATTTCGCGAACTTTTCCATTCGCAAAATTCGCGAAAATTAAGGGCTCGCGAACATTAAGGGTTTTACAGTATTGTGGGTCTTACAAGTCACACACTTCCAAAACCAGCAGGTCTTTCTTCGTAAAGGTTTTAAAAATAGCTCTAGTTACCCAGACAGTTTCCCATATGCTATATGATAACCCTGCTTAGTGTCAACTCCTTTGAGACTATCTTCTGGAATCGATATCAGACAGCGCATACATTCGATAAGATGCATGATGAGGCCGCAGTCTAGCGAGGCGTGCATTGCCAGATATTTGTGACAGGCGCTTCTACTTATCTGTCCCCACGTGGCGTATTCACCTTTACCTTTTACGCCGTGTACAAATTTCAGCCAAAGCGGAGTGTGTACCGAGTGAAAAAAACTTCAAAGATAAAAAATGTATGTGATAAATAATGTTTTGCGCTGGCAACATACTGATAACTTTATCATTCTCACTTACACCTCATGGAAAAGAAAGGAAGAACATCGGTACCTATACATCAACTTCGCAGAATTCATCGCACGCATTTCTGTAGTCCTTACAGCTGCCGTAGAGTGCGATTTAGCTAGGTGCCTTCAGAGATAACTGCGGTGTGAGTGAGCATAGAGAATAAAACGTATGCGGTTGTCAGTGGTTTATTCCGCAAAGAACGAACTAAGGATGGATTGTCAACATGTGTATTTCAGGCACATAATTTTTTCGCGTTATTTTATATACATTTTCCGCCTGGTGCAATGGTATCACCAATAAAAAAAGCAGATCAATTTAGAACGAAAGATAAACGTTTATTCAGGCGAACATGTGCCTACAAACTTAAAGAGAAAGATGACACGCATCTAGCGTCGGTGACGAAAGGGTGCCTGACTCAAGCAGCGCGTTACCGCTACTTTCATCCACGCGACATGCTCAGGAATGTTCTGAACAAGAACACTCGATGACAACCGTGAATGGGCCGGGAATTCTTAGAACAGTAGAGAATTAACAAAATAAGGATCCGGGCAAAGCGGGATTCAAAC
>JAZHYW010055089.1:0-13114 GCA_037355805.1 Ixodes ricinus | reverse complement strand
ATGTATTGCTCCGGTGACATCAGGCTACCTGCTGGACTATTTTGATTGCTATGTATGTCAGCGGCCGCTTCCGTTATGCTTCTATTCCATCTGCGGCGGCACCCAGAGCGAATTCTATCCCTTCGCCTGACTCTGCGCCGATGACGACCGGAGTTTCCCCCGGTACGGTGGAATATGTACGACGCCACTCTTCAAGATAGAGACCGGATGAACAACACCTGCGAAGGATGGAGTACCGGGTTCCAGAAGCTCGTCGGCCACGCCCATCCAAGCGTCTTGAGGCTGATTGAATGCCTACAGCAAAATCAGGCGCTCGTTGCCACGGCACTGACACAAGCCCGGAGAGGTGAGCCCACAGTAAAGCGGGTGCGAAAAACCACTCTGCGCCTGCAGAGTCGTCTTAGAAATATTTCCGAGGGCTTGCATATACATCGAGATCTACCAAGACTGCTGGAGCTAGTAGGGGACTGCATTCGCTTCTAACCAATCGATAAATAAACTTGTTTCTATTAAAATCAACAAACCATGCGCCTGTCAGATTTAATTTATCGTTGCCTTTTTGTGTCGCACGCATGCACCTAAGTTGTCCGCACTCGTGTTAAGACCAACATGAAATTTTCTCGTGGTGAGCTTTTGTCCGGGTCTGTGAAAAAATGGGTGAGCTTTTGTCCGGGTCTGTGAAAAAATGGGTGAGCTTTTGTCCGGTGAGCTTCTGTCCGGTGAGCTTTTGTCCGGTGAGCTTTTGTCCGGGATTCGAATTTCTTTGTACCGAGTTTTGGGGCATAACAGTGCTTTATAGATGTTTTACCTTGCATTTGTTAAGACTAAGGTAGTCACTTGTGAAATTGTTTTGAAGGTGGTGTCAAATTACTAGAAATAAAAACAATTGGTATAAAAAGAAATAAAAACAATTGGGTATGCGACTTACTGAAAAAGCTTTACTCATGTACATGACTGAAACCATGACACTGCAGGTAAAGGACCGACACTTAAAACACTTTTAAGTGTCTGTGTCGGTTTTTACCTGCTGTCTCGGGGTTTCAGTAATGTGCAATTCACACCAGCTCGTTTGCACCCTTACGCTTAGTTCAAGGTTTATTCACGGAAAGCATTTAACTGCCAGGACAGCACGCTTATAATATAACCATACTCTGCCAGGAGAGCACGCGAAATAAAATATAACGATACTCTGATTATCAACTTTATGCTCAGATTAAACTTATCTGTCTTTTTTTTTTTTTCAAACTTTATAGAGACAAAAGCTGCACAAAGGTCTGCCAACATTGTTTCGGGCTCCACCCGGACTGGAACCACCTCCCCTTCACTGTCATCTTTATCACCGACCCTTTTGCCTATGAATGATCTTCGAGGACGCTTTCTTAGGAAGGCCAACCCGCACCAGACAATAGTAAAGCCCTGGGTGTACTCTGTCACCCAAGAAGACTGAACCCTTCCGGATTCTCACATAACCCAAGGTTACACGTACACGCTGTCAGACAATAAAACACTACCCGCTTCCCAGAAAGCACATCGTGCTTTCTGTTTTTTGTCTCATTTTTAATTGTTTCATGTGACATGGTTAGAGGGTCATTGTTTCATGGAGGCTTTCTTCTCGAAGCAGGATATGTTCACGATGGAACTTATCTCGTCACTGCACCCTGTAGTATACATATAAAAAAAGGAAAAAAGGAGAATTAGATGAAGTTGTGTATAAAAATTAAAATAAATTACAAAAATATTACAGGCTGTAACGGCGTTCGATGAAAAGGCGTTCGATGAAACGGCTTCGATGAAACGGCGTTCGATGAAACGGCGTTCGATGAAACGGTGTTCGATGAAACGGCTTCGATGAAACGGCGTTCGATGAAACGGCGTTCGACGAAATGTCCGGACCTAGAATTCCGCATAATTAACGAAGTCATTCAGGTTCATTCTGACTAAATTCGACTTCACGGTTGGTAGCCCTTCTCGAGTTCGCAGTTCTTGCGGAATAGGACAGTGGCGCCTTTTTGTGTCAGCCACTTGAAACCAGGACCTGACTCCGTCGGGGAAGTGGGGTATTTCGATTGCGCGAAACGCAAAGGCACATTGATAGAGCGCCAACCCAGCCAATGCCGCGCTGCTATCGTGTCACGTAAATGTGCTCCGTGCGCCGCCGCGCGGAACCGGCAGGTCACGTGATATGGTCTCGGCGCCGGATTAGGTGGGCCTGCTCGTGACGGCGGCTTCGTCTCTTTTGAAACGATATATGGCTGCGCCGCGTACACGAAGCGCCGCCTGCTGCTGCTGGTGCCCGCCGCTGGGACTGGACATTTCATCGAACACCAAAAGTCAAATTTGGGGGTTATACGTGCCAAACCAACGACGGGCATCTGGCACGCCCCAGCGGAGGACTGAGGATTAATTTCGACCACCTGGGGATCTTTTGACGTGCAACCGAAAGCTCGTTTCGTCAAACGCTGTTTCATTGAATGCCGTTTCGTCGAACGCCGTTTCATCGAACACCGTTTCATCGAAGCCGTTTCATCGAACGCCGTTTTATCGAACGCCGTCTTATCGAACGCCAGCGTGGCATTCCCGCTTCCTGAAGCTGGTCGGAGGTGCCCATCCCGGGTTCTGGAAGTTTTTGACTTGCATCGCCGCAGAACATCAACTGACGGAAGACAAGCTGGAGGCGATGCTGAGTTCCCAAGAGCCTCCTCGCCAGAAGAAGGCCATAGTGGCAAGAAATGAGAAGGTCCGCCTTTTTTATGAGAACCGACGGAGCATGGCTGTGGGGGACTTTTTGAGAGCAATTGCTCATCATTTGAAACGGTGAATGGCTGTCGCACGAACACATGAGCCCCCGAAAGTTTTCAAATAAAATTTGAAGTGACGTACTTACTTTTGACTTCATTGAGTCTTAGAACTAAAAAAACAACAATGTTTCGTTGTAGTTTCATAAATAGCACCTCAGCTTTAGCTACTGCAAGCTTCGGGCAGTAAAAAAGTATCAATAGAAAGACATGAGAGGCTAGGAGGCTCACATGGCTAAAGTTGTTGCGCCTGCGCAAAACCTAAGTCGCCTTCTGGCCTCCATGAGTTGGAGTGCGCTCTTACCGGGAGTGCGACTTTTTATTTATTTGTTACAATACCCTCAAGGCCCATCAGGTAATACAGAGGGGGTGAACAGATAAGCACAATATGCGAAACAAACATAAAAATCGGTACAAATATCCTCATGGGTTACTTGCATCAAAATAAATTGTAACAGCTACAAGTTTGGACATTAAAAAACCTGACGATGAAATGGGTGAATGACACGAAAATGCACTCGATCCGGGCATAAAAGAGCATCTTTCACACTTCTTATATAAAAGACATTCGATGAAACGGCCGTCAGCGATTCGATGAAACGGCGTTCGATGAAACGGCGTTCGATGAAACGTCCATTTTTTCGATGAAACGGCGTTCGACGAAACGGCGTTCGATGAGGTTCCCGGACATTTCATCGAACGCCGTCTCGTCGAACGCCGTTTCATCGAAAAATGGACGTTTTATCGAACGCCGTTTCATTCGATGCCCGCGAAGAGTGTTTGGAACAGCTGAGGCATACCAACGCCGATGTCTCCACGATGGCAACCACCGTCCGATGTCTTCACGATGGCAATACGGTTCCAGCAAAACTGGAAAGAACCGAGTCAGAAGAAGTGTCCATCACTAAAGGCCTCCGACAGGGGTGCCCGCTTACGCCGCTTCTGTATATTCTTTACGTCGCTGGGATGGAGAAGCGATTATTGCAGTTGGGAGCTTCTCCGTAGCCCACTTGGAGGGCGGCGAGCAGGTGAGCTGGATACTGCCTGGGCTCGCCTTCACTGTTGACATCGTGCTCATGGCAGAGACTGTCAGAGATATGCAGCGATTGCTAAACGTGTGTGCAGCAGAGGAAGCAGCACGACATTTAAGCTTCAATGCCGCAAAGTTAGCAGTAGTACAGTTCGCACGCCTCCAAGACCAAAAGCAGGAGCCTGTTCAATGAACTTTGGCGGCGACGCTGTGCGGGTTACAAGCGCATACAAGTACCTGGGCGTCCTTCCAACTCTCCAGACTACCTTCGAAAGCACCATGCCCATCTCCACCAGTCAGCCAGGCGAGGGTCCAACGCACTACGCAAATGCAGACTGTGCAGCATTGACAGGCTCTTGGTCACTCGAGAGGTGTGGAAAGTGGCGACGCTCCCAGGGCTGACTTTCGCCAACGCGGTTGTGTGCGTCCCTGGGGACGTAAGAGACGTCATGAAGCGACGACAACGTGGGGTGGGTCGGCAGGCACCAGGCTGTCGTGGAAACGTCGCCAACTAAGCCGTCCAGAGGGACCTGAGGCAGTCGAGTTTCGAAGCCCGAGAGGTTTCCAGCAAACTCGGGTACGACGGACGACTGCGGCACAAGAATCGGTGCCGGAGAAGAAGCTATTCGACTACACCCCAGTGTTGGGAAGTACTTTAAGTACATTGTACTTAAAGTACTACTTTAAACAGGTTTAGAAAATCTGTTCTTTACTTGAGGTGAATTCTCTGAGAATGTACTTGTATTTTATTGTATTTTCTTTTTTTCTGGTACTTTCCAAGGAAAGTACAATTCCTGGCTTCAAAGGACATTGATCAAAGTTGGTGTTGTTAAATTTGTATCACAAAAGGATGCTTTGTCGACTCCGAAGAAATATTGGGAGGGATGTTCTACTCTCACCAGAAACGCGAGCAGACGACGCATCACTCCTTTTGTTCTGGTACCGGCTTTCCCGCAGCTTTTCGAACTCTCGCTACTTCTTGCTCGGTCAGTGCAAGCGAGGAGGTTTACAATATTAGGAGAACAAAATTTATCATATTGCAACCCTTGGGGCTGTGATTCGGAAAAATTAAGAAACTTTCAAGTCGAAGGCAAAGACAACAGAGGAGAACGTCCCAATGTTTTGAGGCGTTCTCCTCTGCATTTTTCTCAGGTGCACATTATCACCAGGTCGCCTGCACACTCACTGCGTTTTCGTTAAAGACAGGAAACGTCTCCATGGGGATTGCTTGCAGAAGCTATGGGGTTGACGTCATGCTCTCTCCTTTTTAACCCCCGGGGATGGAACAATCCAGTGCAAGCGGCGCCAAATTCAGAACTCGGAGAACCCAGGTTGGTGCGATTTCCGAAAATAACCACTCTGTGGCCACTTGACTTTATCCAATATTCGCCGCCATTTACGAAAATAAGTGATGCACCCCGATTACTCCTGGGGCAATGCCTACCAGTTAAAAAAAGATCACTGTATAGGAGAATGAAAGGGCATCATAAAATATTGTGTTAAAAAAGTACTTGAACTTTACTTTGAAAGTACATTGTATTTATAGTACCTTACTTCGAGTACCACACGGTGTATTTACTACTTTGCTTGAAGTACGATAACTCTCATTTACTTTCTACTTAACTTTAAGTACTTTAACTTTAATACTGGGAATATACCTACTTGCCGATTAAACCTAGGAAAAGAAATGTTATCCTACAGATTACCTAAACTAAATTTCTCAATTTCTAAGTGAGAGCTAGAAAAAAATGAAAGCCGTTTACAACTCCCTGTGACACCGAATTAGAGCGCAGCTCTTGAGGAGGAGGGGAAGGCACGGGGTGGAGGGTCACGTGACCTCGGGGAGAGAGGGGGGGTCACGTGGCCTGGGGGTCACGTGACCTCGAGGAGGAGTGGGAGTTCCCCTGCTAAATCTAGCGGGGAACTCCCCCGCTAGATTTTCTCCGCTAGCCAGCGGAAAATTTTCCCCGCTAGATTTAGCGTGGGAAAATTTTCCGCTAAATTTAGCGGGGAAAATTTCCCGCTAGATTTGAGCGGGAAAAAATTTCCCGCCAGACTTAGCGGGAAAAATTTTCCGCTAGTATTTAGCGGGAAAGAATTTTCCGCTAGATTTAGCGTGAGTATAAATTTTCCGCTAGATTTAGCGGGTGAAAATGTTCCACTAGATTTAGCGGGGAGAAATTTTCCCGCTAGATTTAGCGGAGGAAGTTTTCCGCATAAATTTAGTGGAGAAATTTTTCCGCTAGATTTAGCGGGGAAAATTTCCCGCTAGTATTTAGCGGGGAAAATTCTTCCGCTAGATTTAGCGGGGAAATTTTTCCGCCTAAATTTAGCGGGGAAAATTACCCATCATGCACGCGCGGTTACGCTGACGGCGACGGCGACGCCGCTCAAGCCGGAAACAGGCGCCTAAGAGCTGCGCTCTAAAAGAGAAATAAACTGTTTCTCTCTACCTGCACCACCTGACGGTATAACAGGTTTAATCCCATTTATAATTAAAAAATGAGGACCGGAATTGGCCAAAACTACTTAATTGTTTTATTCTCAGTAAGGTTCACGTAGATACCATAAACATAAAACGAGTTGCGTGCGTTGATGTGCCTTTTTGTTGTGGCCGACTAATGCTTTTGGTGTGCGTGTGTGTTTATTTTTTAGCTCTTTCTCTCCCTGTCACTGCTGTAGAATGCAATTCGGGGACCGAGAGCTCGTCAAGACGTTTCGCGCGGCTTTTTTCCTCGGCCTCCACCATTGTATAAATGGGAAAAAAAAGATATTATTATTATTATTAAGTACCTTTTAGGTGCACTTTACCCAAGACGGCAGCACCCACATGACTGGACTGCAGACACGGTGGCAGAAGCGCCTCTACAACCTTGAAAGCAAGTACGGCTTCTTCGCAGAGCCCGTGGAGGCACCAACAGCGCAGATGTGGGAAATTGAAGTGCGGAGAAGAGTGCGAGAGGAAGCTCCTCCAGTGGCTCGAAGCGGCTCAAGGGAAAATCAACGCTATCGTTCTACAAGGGCCAATAAGCAAGTATAAATAATAGCGGCCGAAACTCAACTTTATGACAATAGTTTGGTCTGCCGACTTTTGTTTGAAGCGATAGCGGGAGCTCTGCAAACACTGGACTACCGAAAGCGATTCGACCCCAAGGCATACTATCTACTGTCGGGCGTGTGGGGACGGGGATGAGACAGTGAAGCATTTGGTGCTCGCCTGTGAGCGTCTGCTACCACCTGTGATGGACCATTGCTCAGTCTCACCCTGAAACGGCCCCAGCGGACGCTCTGGGGTTCACTTTGACTTCAGGGGCCAACAATGCCGACACGAGTGAAGCAGACGAAGTTAGTCGGAATCCCAAAACGATCAAGGTAGCTGCAGCAAACGATGCGGTGTAGATCACTGATCTCATTTATAGTATAGGCTGGATCGCGAATCGGAAGCCCGTCGGTGGCACCATGCACCGGCAGCCATTGCTTGACACCAGGCAACTAGTCTATGTGAGAAACACATAAATGTAGGAATATCGAAGCTTCTACGCGGTGCTAGAAAGCGAGTGTTTTATGGTGTGCTGCGATCATTATATGGGGCGTTTCAAAACCGAATCGGTATGTGTCAAGCGTTCGAACGCCGATTGAAAGAAATCGAATGTGCCAGAGCACCACCGATTGTGCCGGCGTCGTTTGCTTCAGTTGCCAAATAAATGACACGTACAACAAATGAACGACACGTTCCGAGTTTGAGTTCGCCACAGAAGCCCTTAATACAGTTCAGAGCAAAAGTTTGCACCAAATAGTACTTTGTACAAGAGCTCGAAACGATGCGGACGCCCCCAGTAAATGCCTTTTAACTTATCGTCTGCTAAGCTCTGATGACTTCGAGATCACGAACGACTCCACAACTCTCGGTAACCCTTGTCGGATTGAACCGCATCACAACTTACGCCCAACAAATTCGCAACCCTCGACCCTCGACCACAAAACATTTATTAAAAACAAAATTGGTATTCTGACGTTTTTGATATTTCCGTCCAAAAAAATTAAATGTCATTCCCGGAAAACACGATAAACGTTTCATCGTCGAGAACAACCTACAGAGGCAGATTCCTATCATTGCAGATTTCCCTGTTTCTCCCATAGAAAATATAACCCCTTGCATTAGCTGGTGTCAAGCGATAACTGCCGGCGGTGCCGCTCGGCCCTGGCAATAATAATAATATTAATTGACATGGTGGGTGTAACGGCTGTTGTCCTGTCGTGTCTGTTTCTATCTTCGTCCTCGTTTTTTTGAAGCTGTTACACCCACCATGCCAAACTTTTACCAACTCGCCCAGCTCCGCGCCTTGTTACAATAATATTAATAATCACGTACATAGTAGCGATATGGAATTGCCATGCTCAACTAATTCCGAATTTAAAAATACACTCTTGAAAGGCTTCACCTCGCTGGTTTTCTTTTCTGTGGTAGATAAGTTGTTCGCTGACATAAAATAGTTGGCTACGTGATGCAAACCGCCGCTCAATTAAAGAGGCTTAAGCCCTATTCATCCATCCACCCATAATCATTAGGGATCACCACTGGGATCACAAAATGTGTGTATAGAATGGCATCTCGATGACCTCGCTATGATGGTGTACTGAGTGCTCCGTAGTCTTGGGTCTATACGTGCCACCACTTCGGGACGACAGAAGTGGTGCTGCAGTCAGGGTTCCGGTTCATAATAATTGGGGATGTTGTGGGGATATTTAGTACAGCGTGTGGTTGGTCAGTCATTTCAAAGATCCGACGAGTCTCCCAGCTGTAGATAAGAAATTTAGCCAGTGCAGTAGAACCGCTAGCCTGGGGTCTTTACCGTGCACCACGCAGGAGTGGCACACACCCGCACGTCGGTACGATGCTCATCCAGATCGAAACGGGCAGGGCATCGGGATCGAACCCATGGGATCCCTGGGTTCTGCAGCGCGAGCTTTCGCTCCACGCGCGTCCGAGCTGGTGTGCGCTAGCCCACTCGGCCACCGATCCACCGGTTCCGGTTCACTTCTGCTCGAAGTGGCGTGGCGTGAAGCGTCTCCTCGGCATTGGTTGTGTGCTGAAGTGTTGCTGAAGTGTAGTGCGCGAGCGGGCGGGGTACGAGAGCGTCTCGTGCTGTGGGTGTTCATGCAGGACGCACTTCTACGTGGAGCCCCTTTGAGGGGAACCCCACTTGTTCTTCGTAAATCTAATGTCGCATCGCGCTAAGCCTTTTTAGCCTGCATGGTTACTTCAATACTTAGGGCTAATTAGCTTTTATATATATATATATATACAATCGTTTCAGGGCCGACGTTTGAATTGGAAAGTTTTTGAGCGCATTGAGAAACACCCGATTAAAGTGCTACGCTTTGCAACCTTCTTTTAATGAACTTAAAAAAAAACGGGAAAAAGAAAGATTTTGTGAAAGGGCGTTTGCGCGTTGTGCTTGAAGCGCTCTCAGACGTGCTCCCAAGAACGAAGTCCCCTTATCCATGGCATCCGAGATCCGCGCGCATCGCTTCGGGATCTCGGAGGCCATGCCCTTATCACTGGCGCACTGTCCGAGACAGGACTTCCGTGTCTCCGACTGCTCTCTCGGCTGCGGGGTACACCGCACTGCCCTGCTCCGCCACTTGGACTCCGAGCCCTTTCGGTTGGGCGAGAAGGAGCTCCTCAAACGGTGCTATTGCCGCTAGGTCCAACTGATCGGTGGTCGCATTGGGCGCGTTAAAGGCCCTGCAATCATAAATTAAGCGTCTACCTTTTTTGCGGTTTCCACGTCTCTTGGGGTTCGGGCAAGCCATAGCGGGCACGGAGAGAGTCACTGAATATCAGACATGTACAAGTTACTCAAAAAAAGTAATTAAGTTAAGTTACTGAGTATTGACCTCAAAAGTAATTTGAGTAGAGTAGAAATTACTCAAATTGAAAGTAATTGAGAAAATTACTAATTACCGTAAAAAGTAGCGAATTACTTTTGAAGTTACTTTGAAGTTACTTTTATGTTTTTTATGGTAAAAAGAAAGTACATAGGTTTCGATCCGTTAGCGAAATTGCGCTAGCCAAATATGGATCGGATTGTTTTTTCAAAGAAATGCTTTAATAATAATAAGAAGAAGAAGAATATTGTTTATTTAGTGTGTCCAAAAACAACCACGCGGGTCTTCACATTGGCGCACACAAGATAAAAAGAAGAAACACAGCACGCGCACAGCTTCAAATGTACAAATTAGCATGACTACAAATAGGTTGCACACTTCACACAAAATGTAGTACAGTTTCAACTTTCAACTAGACTTGCCAAGTTCCGGCGAAAAACTGGGAGATCTGTGAAAATGTCCAAGCTAGAGGATGCGATTCTATTAAATGAAAGTTGCATACGGGACAGTGGTGAGAGTGTAGACATGAATTGAACGTAAAAGACAGTAAAATTTCTGGTAACGCGACAAGGAACATGAAAATCGACAGAATTCAGAAGTAGGTTAGCATCAGTCCAACCATTTACCACCCTGTGCGAAAAAATCAGATCACGCTCGAATCTTCTATTTGACAAATACCTAAGTAAAACGCAATTAAGGAGAACTTCATAATCATATTAAAAGCGACGCTGAAAGTCTCTATCATATAAAATGCGTATAATTCTTTTTTGCACTGATTCAATGCTTAAGGACTGTGTCCGTGTTAGAGAATTCCAAACAACAGACGCAAATTCAAGCCGTGAACGAACTAAAGCACAAAATAAACGAATCATACAAGCAGGGCGTCTGAACTTTTGAGTTATACGAGATATAATACCAAGAGTTTTTATCGCACGGCCAACAATAAAAAAAAACATGAGCATTGAATGACAACGCGCTATCAAGGCAACCTTTGATAGCTGGTTCTGCTTCTGCGTGCCTAATTGTTTTGTACTTTCGTGTTTCTTTGGTCAATGATGTACTGCAAATGTGTCATTTCTACTTTGAGGTTTAGCACTGCCTGAGCTTGATTTTTAGACAGTGTTTGCTTGTTTACAGTGTTGCGTAAAGTACATCTAAAAAGTACTTGAAGTAAAGTACAAAGTAAATTAGAGGTTATGTGTTTCAACTTCAAGTAAAGTATACTAAGCACACCGGGTGCAATGTACTTGAAGTAACATACTATAAATACAATATATTTCAAGGTAAAGTACCAGTACTTTTAACAGAATCTTTCATGATGCCCTTTCATTCCCTATACAGTGTTTTTTATGAGGTACGCATTGCTCCAGAGGTAATCGGAGGTGCATCAGTTTTTTACGGAAATGGCAGCAAATATTTTATAAAGTCAAGCCGCCACAGAGTAGTTGTTTTCCTCTCGCTGACGAGCTATTTGACACAATCAACTTATAAGCCACTTGTTTGTGTCGGTCTTATAGCCGCCATTACTTCACTCAGATAAATGATTAGATGACGTCTTGAAAGAGCGCGTTTTCACACGACGATACGCCATTTTTTTTTCAAATTTCGGTGAATGTACATTGAAGTCGGGAGTTTTACTTTCCTCGGAAAGTACAAGTACATGCCCAGAGAATGTACTTCAAGTAAAGTACAAGTTTTATAAACAGTAGTACTTTAAGCACCTTGTACTTAGAGTACTTTCCAACGACCACTTGTTTATTTTTTTTATATATATAAAAATGTTGGGGGAAATACTAAGGTTTCTCGAACGAACTTCAAATCTTTGAAGATCTGCATATTCTATATTTTGGGAGGAAGGGCAACGCAAAAAGGTCCCTTTTGCGTTGCCCTTTATCACGCGATTCTTCGAGTACAGCACAAACTACGGGAGCACCAGATGAGCTTCAGAGCAAGTGCTGCATTTTGTTGCCTCCTTTGAGTGAGGATGCAGTGGCACCTCCTGTAGTGGGCGAGAGTTTCTACGTTGGGGAGAAGCGGGAACCAGCCCTTTCTTCAAATGGGTCAAATCTCCTTGAGCTTCGGGACACAAAAAAATGCCAGTCATTCGGCGCTAATCCTGCAGTTACTCGGCCTCTCTTGCGTCGTTCCTGTTCGCTTCCCGCGCTTCGTAGCAGTGTTGTTGCAGAGGGGGGAGGGGGGGGAGTTTGGGGGGTTTCGGACTCTTTAACCCACTCTTCCGCCCTCTTTTGACAAATATAAGCTGATCTTCCAACATCTTACCTGTTTTTTGCAGGAATGTTTGTTGATAGGCAAAACAACCACTAAAATTCGAAAGTAATTTGTAATTTGAGTAGAAGTTACTCAGAAAAAGTAATTAAAGTAAACTACTAATTGCCGAAATAAAAATGTAGTTGAAAGTTACTAAACTACTCAGAAAAGTAGTTAAACTACAGTAACTTGAGTAGAGTAGTTGAACTACGTACAAGTCTGCTGAATATCAGTGCGTCATATTTTAACCGGACGACGCGGAAACCTCCTCCACCGACGGGGGCGACCCGCAGTACCAAAAGCGCGCGTAATGTGACGTCTTAGGTCCTGGGCTTACTACTGGTCAGAGCCGCTAAAAGCTTCTTTTTAGTCGAAATACAAAATATAAGTGGCGCGAACCGTTTCAATTATTTATAAAAGTAGTTTTTGTTCAGTATTTGAGATCAGAAAAGAAACAAATGCAATTTATAAAGTACGGAAACAAGAAATGATCCGTCGACATACCCGCCACCAATCGGTGGAAAAGGCGGCGCCTACTAGAAAGGAGTAGTGGGATCAGGCGCCGACACGGAAAGGTCCCGGATGTACGCGGCGGCGCTGCGGCCGTAGGGACCGAAGGACCCGGCCGGCTCTGAGCGTTCCTAAGGCCTTCGGTGAGCAGCTTTGTCTTGCGGTTTGGCCGTTTCGCGGTATGGCAGCGCGAAGTGGCTCCCATTCTGAACTGATCTTTACCCCGTGTTTGCTGTCGTTTGTGGCCAATGAAGTGTCATGCCGAATTTGTGTTTAATCGCGCAGCAAATGCAATGAGAGCCGCTCTAGCTGCCCGCTACATACAGCCTATTCAGAACACGCTTTAGTGGCGCCCTCTCGCGCCGTCGACACGGAGTACGGCAGCCGTGAGCGCTCGCTCAGCTCACCACCCCTCGTCTAGTTCACGGCCACTCAAGCAACCAAGGACGTCATGAAAGAGGTTATTTTTTGCTTGTTTTTGTAATTTTAATTTGCCTATAACTTCTAAAATAAATCGAAATTCGAGAAAAGAAAAGTGTCATTAAGTTACTACGTTCAGTGCGCTCAGGTTTGGTGCAAATGAAAAATTAGTAAAAAAGCCATTGCAGGACCCCTTTAA
>JAZHYW010055086.1:0-13377 GCA_037355805.1 Ixodes ricinus | reverse complement strand
AGCGTATTGCTCGGCAATGACTGCAGGAACACGGATTAAATATACTCTGTATATTTAACAAGACGAATTATTCTAGCACGTGACAGGCGAGACGGTATGTCCAAAGTGCCTAAATGTCCAACGAGACGAAAGATCCAATCGAGACGGAATGTACAACGAGCCTGAATGTCCATCGAGACGAGAGATCCAACTGAGACGGAATGTCCAACGAGCCTGAATGTCCAACGAGACAGAAGGTCCAACTGAGACGGAATGTTCAACGACCTGAATATCCAACGTGCCTGAATATCCATTGGATCTTCCGTCTCGTTGGACATTCAGGCTCGTTGGACATTCCGTCTCGTAATCCTGAAAACGGGGGGGGTGAAGCGCCCCCCCCCCCTCCGTGGTTGGTACGCCCATGCTTGTGTGTTATCGCTTTGCTCTGCTTAGATAAACCAGAGCACCGCCCCCTGTTTGTTCACTTCGTTCCTGCTCTTGTAACCTGACGATTGACTGTGTCAATAAAGCAGTAAGTCCTGTGGACCGGTTGACGTCTGCTGTATTTCGCACCACGTTATAATAGTGGTACTTGGTGCCACTACATGCATCGATCGCGCGATCAGGCGTGTATGGCTTGCAAGTCGAAAAAGCAGACTCCAAAAAATTAAAACCACCCATTTCTCTTCGCAAACGAACTGCATACCCTGCACCAGGCACGTAGCCAGGATTTTGTTTCGGGGGGGGGGGGGGGGGGCGGGTCCGCCCATGACACAAATGCTGTATGAGGGGGAGGGGGAGAGGAGGCTCCAGCAAAATGGAAGATTTCGGGGAGGGGGGGCTATGGGCCACCCCCTGGCTACATGCCTGTCCTGCACACATATACATGGTTAGCATGTTGTTTGTCTGATAAAAAATGTCTAGGTGCGTAAGTGGCGCTACTAAAGACTTTTTTGCCTCTCTGCTTCGAATACTTGCACAACAGCACCGCTTGTGCGGTGTTAGAAACGACTCTGCGTATACCTGCCCCAAATCTCCATGCACTCCGGCAAGAACAGAAAACCGCTGAGAAAGTGCAATCTGTATACGACACGACGGCAGCACAAGGGACTCTAGCATTGTATTATGAAAGCTGCCTTAAAACGTAAACTTTTATGTTTGTTTACGATTCATGCGATTTCTGAACATAGTCAATAGAATTCTTCATTTATGCTCCACGCAAACACCAGAAGATCGGCTGGGTTAGAATCAGTTCGGTTGGAGTTCGGGTTCAGTAGCTTTGCATTTTATTCCGGTTCGGTTCTGGTTCAGGGATGCATTTGAAAATAATTGGTTCGGTTACTGGTTCCACCAAGCGCAAACCGGTTGAAACCAGTTCTTTAAAAAAGGCAAAGTCAACGGCTGCCAGTCGTTACAAACAAAAGGTAAGTTCAACACGGCGTCATCTGCATAAAAAAACAGGTCATCAGAAGCTGTGTTGCGGAAACGAGGACCTCAAATCAAATATGCTTAATTTCGTTTTGTGAACTTAAATTCTTAACGCAAACACCGTTTTATAAAAATTACATTTGGAAACAGTACCAAACTACAGTACTCACATGGGAACTCAATCAGCCAGCGCACACAGTGACGCTGTGATGGTAACACGCACCGTACTCGCAAACTACCCACAAAACAAATTACTAGTCGTTAGTTGTTTAGACAGCAGGAGTTTTATCTGCGTGAGAGTATGGCGACATTGTTACACACTGTGGAAGAGGAATTTAGCAAGTGCAGTACGACTGCTAGCCTGGGGTCTTCAACGGGCATCACGCAGTACTAATACACGACCGCACGCCGATACGAAGCTCATCCAGATCGAAATGACATACTACGTACACTTCACGCCCGAACGTCTTACTCAAACGACTGGGTTGGAGGAAAAAGAGCAAAAGCCGGTCAAAAGACGATAAAAAAAAAAAGACAAAACAGACAACGGAGGATTTTGTTTCTAGAAAACGCATGCACAACAAAATTTTATTCAAGAAGTGTTCAGCCCTAGGCGGCCTCACCCTAGGCGACTGGCATCCCGGAGACCGGCGCCGCAGTGTCGGGCTCGTCGGGGCTTCCACTCTTGGCGCCTCCAGATTTCACCACCACGAAACAAACGCGCCGGCAGCCGTCAATTTTTTTTTTTAATTTTTATTTTGATAGTTATGTTTGCTTTTGCTTTCACTTAGGGAATACATTGAGCAGCAAGAAAAAGAAAATACGTGGTTCGTGCTGCACATAGACGTGAAATATGCATTTGTTTCATTGTTATTTGCGCTGTCTCCATGTCGTCCTTGTCGTTTGTTTGGTCAAAACTAAGCCGCTGACAACACCACGCCACGAATCTTTCATTTACTTTGCACGGCCAGTATAAAGACTCGGCTCACGTTTTATTACGCCGAACCGTTTCCAATGAACCGGTGACCGCCACATGATACAACGGTTCCATTCCCGCTCGGGTTCAATATCAAATGTTTGATTTTGGTTACAGTTTTGTTCCTGTTCGGTTAAAAACAACGAGTTTCTCCGGTTTTCGGAGCGGGTTCCGTTCGACATCCTGGTTAAAAGCTACATGCTATCGCGCATGATTACAACAGCCGCTTTTCGCGTCTCGCGGCGCCAGGAACGAAATTTTTTCCGTCTACAACTATTCAGTTATGGTTGCTTCGCTGAGGGGACGTCGTTTTCATTCCCGAAGGAGCATAATAAGCCAGTGGGACAACCAAGCCGTCAGTCACCTCCAGTGCAATGATGCTGTTTCAAGAGCAACTTACCATACTTTAGCGAGTTGCACCATCGGTCCATAGGCCCTATATGAAAATCGGCACAGCTCACATAAGAACTCAGCCCATTCTATTCCCATTCCATTTCAGTGGCGCGAAAGTGCGGAATGATTCCAGAATCATTCCAACACCGGAGTGGCGACTCCGCAACACTGATTTGCTACATCACTTTTACATTTTACTTGAGTGTACATTTATTTTAAGATTTCTTCAACTTGTTTTTATAGATGAAAGTTTTTCTGGCCACCAGCTTTTATGCCTTTTTAAACTCTTAGTCTTAGACCTATAGTTGATATTGTACTTAGCTTATTGTTGCTTTCTGACCATTTTGAACGTTTATTGCTCTATTGGCGCTTTATTTTTATTTTTTTACATTTTCTATGTCCTTTGTTTTCTATTAGGACTTTTTTCCCCATCTGACTTGCAAATGATATCAATGTCTGCGTTTGTAATTCCATCTGTTTCATTGTTATGTGTAAGTTTCACTTTTGAATTTTATTGTGCATGACGACTGAATTGGCTCTCGCCTTTGTGAATTATTTATGCTTATGTTCGCTTGTTTTCTAACTGTGACAATTTCAAGTTTTTTGTTTTTTGTTTTGTTTTTGTTTTAGAGTTCGTGTAATTTGCGCGTATTTTTCTTGAATGTGTTCTTGCATAGGTGAACCGAACATTTCAGTATCTATAATAAGAGGCGCACTCTTTTCATAAGTCAGCAGCCGCCGGTGTGCGCGAACACGCAACGAAATGATGACGTCATCAATTTCCCCCATATGGGGGATATGATGACGTCAATTTCGTTGCGTGTGCTCGCGCACACCGGCGGCTGCAGACTCATGGAAAGACAGTGCGCCGCTTATTATAGACACTGAAATGTTCGGTTGACCATCCCTTTAAAGCGTACTCGTGGGTTATGCACCTGTGTGTTTCCCCTCGTGTGTATTTATGACAAGCTGATTTCAGCAACCTTTATCTCATGAGTTTTGCCTCCACTGTCTGCCAATGTAGGGGGCCGAGGGCTCGTCAAGCTGCCACTTAACAGCTTTGTCCCTCGGTCCACCATGAATGATAGAAAATAAACCTATTAATAATAATATTATTATTATTATCAAGTATTGAATGACTACCGAATTGTTCCAGCCAGGCGGGGGATTGGGGACGGCCTTGTCTGTATATCCGTGAATTGTACAGTACATCGACTACTACACGCGAAGATGGGACAACCCGCCCCCAGTTATGGACCCCCCCCGAAAATAATTCTTGGCCACGCCACTGCTCTGCACTCTGCGGGCGCGCAGGTCGGCAAAAATGCAAATCCGGACCAGCGGATATCCGCCTCCAGAGCCCCTCGCATCCGCATCCGATCCGCCAGCCGCCATATCTGATCAATTTTTTATCCGCATCCACCAGTTGGCTGCTGGTATCTGCTGATATCTGCTTATATGATAATCCGCGGATATCCAGGGCTCTACCCGTCAGAGTTTTGCAACGCGCTGATGTAAAAACAAACCTAACAGACTGAAAAAAAAAAATAACGGGAGAAAGAAAAAAGAAGAAAGAATTGAAATTGAGAAACAAGTTTATTCGAGAAACTGGTACCCAGCAAAAATATCAAAACCTTTCCATTTTTCTATTTGTAAGGGCGGGCCAGTCCTGCGGCCGGATCTGCTTTATAGACTAACCTTCTAGCATATGCATCTTCGCCCTTCCGCTAAACTCGTACGCCCTAAATTCCTAATATATATTTTCTTTTAATTGCGATAAGGTATGAAGCGTGTAAAAGTAGAGATAAAGGCGCTTGTAATTAATAATATACACTTTTTTTAAGCTTTACAGATTGTTTAATAAAAGCTGTGGAAGTTACGGTTATGCGGTTTGTGCAGGTGAGTTATACGGCCAGGGGGAAATACAGTAGGCTAATCGTAACGATAAGTCGGCTAATTAATCAAGATTCGTAAATTAACTTTTTAATTAATGAAAATAGTCACCAGAACTAATACTAGAGCTTCACACCCAAGATACATAAACAATTTCCATATCCGCAAAAATTCCTTTAAAAATTCGTTTTTTCCACGAACTATATCCGATTGGAATAGCCTTCACCCCAGCATCACTAATTCAGATTCAGTTGAAAACTTCCTGCACCGGCGAATTGCTCATCATGTTGAAATGTATTCATTTATATATATATATATATATATATATATATATATATATATATATATATATATATATATATATATATATATATATATATATATACAGTGTGTCGAACCGAAAAAAATACGGGTTCGGTTACGGTTCAGGTTCAGGTAAATTTATTTTGTTCCGGTTCAGTTCCGGTTCGATTAACTCGATCCGCGAACCGGTTCGCGAACCGGTTCGGAAATTATAAATGACAAATTGCAACATCAAAATAAATTACAAATAAAACATCTGAAATCAGCACATACGAAACGGGATACATCGTCGAAACCAGTAGTGCATAACGTTTATAAAAGCCTGTAGCCAATGCAAGCGGCAAACAACGACTGTCTGATGACAGGGCTGTCTGTCACGGGCGCTAACTCCAGCGTCTGCTGCTGCATGACTACGCTGGGCAGGCGACGGAAGCAACAGAAGCTCGGCAGATCCTTTGTCAAATTCGAAAGTGCGCGCAGCTTCGCTTCTCCGCGAGCGACTAGGGTTTGTATCCCTGTTTTTTTTTTTTTCCCGCATTTATCGAGTTTCCGGTACGAAAAAATACGGCATGTAAATCTTGACACTTCATAGCTCGATATACTCTGACCGGTGGTTGGGGCAGCGAAGAGCAGATATGATTCATGAATGCTCATTTCAACTGTAAATAAAATTTCTTTCTCTCCCTCAAACATTATCAAACTCCACAGCCTTTTCTTTTCTCATTCCGATGGAAGTAAGCTTCAAGAACTCGCGCGTTCTAGAAACGTGTTATGAAATTAGCACACAGCAGCATTTAGGATTTACGAGATTGTAGAAAAATGAACTCCCGTGACGCGATTTTTTTTTTTTTCCACAGCCTTCCAATTCTCTTTCTTCCGTGCAAGCCGCGACCAGCGCAATACTGGTTCCTATGTCAAGATTCATGGATGCAGCGTTTGTCAAGATTCATGGATGCAGCGTTTATATTCCTAAGACTGAGTGGAGAAGAAAAATATGTAAGCGAGGTGTGTGTCAGTTGACGGCACTTAAAAACAAATGGCATTGATAGCACATTCATTGTCAACAGCGCGTGGCCGAACCGTTTTGACATGAGCCGGTAACCGTTATTTTTTTCCGGTTCAGTTCCGGTTCGGGTTCATCGCGATAGCAATATAACGGTTCGGGTTCGGGTTCAGTTCCGGAAAAATACCGGTTCGGTTCCGGTTTTCGGTTCGGTTCGGTTCCGGTTCGACACCCTGATATATATATATTTATACAGTATATTTACATATATGGCAGCCTGCCGGCATTGCCATGCATCTCAGCATGACAAGAGAAAAAGCCATTCAAACGCGCCCACGCACTTCGCCGCCGATTGCGGAGCCGCCCTCGTCCAACAGACAGCGGGTGCATTTTCTGCCTCCTTCGCCTCAACCTTGGGAGCTGCCTTGCTTCCAATCGTCGATGCCAGGCTGGTCTCACCCCACACGGCCAGAAGTCTCAACAGTTCCTGTCACAGAACTCTGAACGCGAGCTATTCGAACGTCAGCACGATGAGTTCGAACATTCACAGATGCGCACGAGATCCGGCATCTCAACCCTATCGCTTCTACTAGGGTCGCTAAACTCGTCAAACACAAAGTCGGGCACGAAGTTCGCAGAGCGTGCTGATTGACACTCGCGACGTTGGCGTCACGCGGACGAGATGTCAATCATCCAGGCTCTCTCGGTGCTCGAATTCCAGCGAGAATGTTAGGCACAAAGTTGTAGCGAGCTTCATCGGAGCGCGCGAGCAACACCGTGGGGCCAGCCGATTGAACGGGCTGCACTGATGACGTCGCGCCTGCGTGTCCCTACATCCCTACGCCGCGATAGAATCAATGAAACGCAGATTGTACCTAGGCGGGCTGTAAATACTCTGAACTTTGTCGCCGCAAGATTGTCGTTTGTGGAAGTTATTGGTGACGACAAAGTGACGTTTCACAACTTTGGGAAGGAGTTATTTGAGGCCAAAATCTTCGCTTCGGAATCGAGGTGAAGATTAAACTTTGTGATATTGTGGAGCCGTGCGCGGTGTATGCGGTCTTAGAGCTCATCTTCCGCCACTGTTAACAACGCCACCGGAGTCACCCACGTAGCGTTATGCAGAGAGACGTCTGTAATGTCTGAGAGATGAGGGGGCGAGGGGGATGGCGAGTGAAAGCCGTGGAACGGGGGAAAAAAAGGTATAACCAACACAAACACACACTCAAATAGGGGTAAGGATGGGCCATAGAAATTGTTCGGGAGAGAGAGAGAGAGGATGGGGTGATAGTAGTGAAGAAGGGGATATCCCTTCCCCGAATTCTCTAGAGCGCAACTCTTATGCGCCCGTTTCGAGCTTGATCGGGTCGCCGTCGGCGTAACCGCCGCGCGCGTTGCATTATGGGACGTTTTTTCACTAAATTTAGCGGGGAAATTGACGTCACGTAATTTTAACATCAATTAGGCTTCCCGCTAAATGAGAGGCAAGCAGATAGGAAGAGGGGGGGGGTGGAGGGCATACCCTCCCTTCCGTACTCGCCCCTCCTCCTCCTCAAGAGCTGCGCTTTAATTCGACATTACAGAGAACTGCAAACGTCTGTCATTTTTTTAAATTATAACTCTCTGAAATGCTATAGTCCGGGGCTGGGGCGATATCCCCTCCCCCCCTTCTTTACACCCTTATGCCTTTTGCGCTCCCTTTTTCGACGCCACTGGGGGGGGGGGTGAACCGCCCCTCCCTGTTCTTCTGTTTCGACGACCCTGCTTAGAGGCGTTCTAACTGAGCGATGACGAGGAACAGCACAGCGTGCAATTTTCGAAATTATGGTTCTAGAGATTCTCGAATTAAAACGGGGCGCGTTCCATGAACTTACGAGCGGCCATGGCAGACTTTCAATCGAGAGGCTCGTGCCAGGGCTCGTTGTGTGCAGGCGCGTTCAGTGACGTCCTTTTATAGTTCATAACTCTGACGTCAGGTTCAGGATTATCAGTTGTGAACGACAAATTTGATGGTGCGTGTTCGAGTCGACGGTGAAAAGTTTGGTTGTGTACGAAGAAAGCTTGGTGTTCTCGCGTTCTCGAAACATCACCGTCAATATTGACAAACTGACATTACTCTTATTTCAGTTGATGAATGCAGAATTAATCCCAGTTTGGCTAATCTTTGAAAGTCTATCATAAAATTATTTTATCTCCCGCTGATGGGGGACAACTGCCCGGAAGCCAAATCCGTCCAAAAGTGGACAATGCTACTCCGCTGGTTGTTACCTAGCCACGTCGGGCTACACTCTGATCAAATTCAAAGGCCGAGATAAATAAAAGGGACGACAGGGACGTTTTTTTAGTAAATTCTGCTTTATCGGCGGAGATAAGAACGATGTCAGACTATCAACTTTGACGGTGTCGATTTTAGAATGCAATTACCCAAGCCTCCGCTGTGCTTTTAGAGACCATCAAGGTCGCAGCTGATAATCTTCATCGTGACATTATACGTGTACGAACCACGTTCGTCTCCGCGTGCTTTCTCGTGCTGCTCTAGCTCGGCGCCTAGGGAGTAGTAGGGATTTTTCGCCCTTACAATGAAAAACGTCACGAAGATATACGGATCTGCGGGTTTGTGAGAAAAGAAAACTTCGCAGCAATCTTTCAGCTCCTCCCCCGCTATGTCATAACACAAAGAAAGTTGTGTCTGACGAGTTTAGCGACCCTGGGGTATGCCATGCTCCCCGAACATAAGCACCTCATTTTCGATAGACTGAAACTTTTCCACGTCGTCGCGAGAGGGAACTGGAGGGAGGCTATCCTATCCCAGACGTCCAGGCTCGGGTCGGAGGTTTTCAGAGAGCTCCCCGGCCAGCTTCCCAACCAGCCTCGACGCGGACGCCGCACGTCTCGTGCTCCCGCGAACTCCAGCTACCGCCCAGGCACCTAAAGCCCCTCGATGTGTTTACGTGTCTTGCAAGTAGCGTCAAACGCGCGAGCGCACGAGGCCCGTGTCTCGAGCGGCCCTTGGAAGCAAATGGCGGCGCAGCACTGAAATGAGCGGCCCTTGGAAGCGAATGGCGGCGGAGCTCGCGCTCGCGGCACGTGTCACGCGCGTTTCCAAAACAATGGTTGGCGGTACTTGTAAAAAAAGGCCTTTATGAAGGGGCTTTACCAGGCACCAATTCCAAGAGGCCCTCTAATGCTAAGTGAGTCCGGCAGCTACCCTGGGTCTTTGAGACCCACCAGTGCCGTCATCGACGGTACGATCGTCTCTTCGACGCTTCTGGACGTTTTCCCGGTCGAGGACGTTCTCGCCCATGCATTTGGCGATGCTGGCGTCTCGGCCGACCTTTGCCAGTGCTTGATCTTGGACCGAAGAAAATGACCCATTCTCTTCGGTCCAGTCTCAGCCACTCCAGGATTCGCTCGACGGCCACCGCCGCCGAGCGAATCCTGGAGTGGCTCAGCAGGACCGACAGTGTCATTGAGCCCCACGCCAATGACGACTCCTCGACACCTACGATGGCGAGGAGGAAAACCACACCAACAAAGGAACACACTGCAGACAAACAAAGCGACGTCAAAGACTCCGAGTCGGACCTGGGTAGCACTGCCTACAAGTCGAAAGCGAAGGGACTCGACTCAGCAGGCACCTCAAGTCGACGGGGCAGTGTTTAGTGAGGCATGTAGTCACGGGCCGCCCGTGAAGCCCGAAGTCTTCTTGCTTCACGGCCCGCCCCTCTCCCTGACCAGGTGACCACGATCGCTGCCGCCGTAACCAACATGTTGGTGGCATCATCGAACGCTCCTCACGCGGTCTGTACCTCAACCCCGTCTTCCTCGTGTCCAGCGACCCCGGAAGTGTATTTTACATGGGGGGGGGGGGGGCTAGCGGTCGAAATGAAAAAAAGGGGGAAGGGGGAGGAAGGGGAGAGTAAAAAAATGGAATAAAAACAAACAAAAAAACATTACATATATTTTACTGTTTATAGAAGTTTTATTATCACTACCTATACCGTGTGCCCATACGTTCAGACTAGGACCAGTACGCCTCTTCGAAGTCATCAACATTCCAATCCGGTATCGTTTCATGACCCCTTTAATTACTGACTTTCTTCTTCAATTCATTTATTTACTCGCATCTTACATATGGGATTGAAACATACAACGAATTAATCTTGGTGGTTAAAGTATTCAGGGCTCGACCCACCTCGTCCACCCTCTTCTAGTAACTGAACTCTCGTGTCCCAAACTAACAGACTTCTGTATACAAATATCACAAGAAATACTTAAGACTGAATGTGATTGTAATATAGCAAACTCTATCATTTCGGGCATATTCACGGGCATCTCTTATGAAGATCAAAGAGGTATTTTCAAACTCCTCTCCTACATTCTGTCTGTTTTAAGGTGTTTCAGCTAGTTTTGGAAATGGACTTGTTTCTTCTAGTTCAGTAATTTAGAACTTCGCAGCCATTTAGACGTATTACTCTAAGCCAGGGGTAGCCAGGCTGACCCGGCCTAAGAGCCGCAAACAAAACCACTAAACTTCCCAGGACCACCTGAAAGAGAAAAAGCAGAAGAAAAAAAAGAGGAGGGGGGGAGGGGGTTCAAGCTTCGTTTAGACCAATGAATGAAACTTGAACTAATTTAGATCTATCCAAGTCAAAAACAGTCCAACTGTACGTACGTATGGTAGGCGTAACACAGGACCAAACCGCAACCTGTCTCAATTTAAAACTCGTTCCTTTTCTCTTGTTGGAGAAGTGCTCATGTGACCGGGAGGGAGGCGGGAAAGGAGGGTGGGGGGTGTTAGGTATACTAGGGAGCCACGAGCCGCACTTTAACACCCGAAGAGCCGCTGATTGGCCACCCCTGCTCTAAACTAAGAATAAAAAGTCATACCTCAGAGGCTCGGAAAAAGATTGCAGCAATCATATCACTTGATGACAGGAAAGGTGTCTCGCACTGGCAGGTCAGACACGAGCTCCAGAGTAGTTGCTTGCAGTCGCTGCCTCTCGAAAATTTTTGAGGGACATCTCAAGAGCCGGCTTCTTGAAACGCCTTTTAGTGGTTAGAAAGGAATGCTTCGGGAGGTTCACCGATATTTCTTTTGGCTTGTTTTAAACTTGTCGTTTCGGAGGAAACTTTCCATATGGAACTACGCTAAAAGACCAAAAATGTACAAAAAATAATGTGTAGCATGTATGTTGCTCGTGTAGCCTTCGGCAACACTTGCTTCCCTTCCAACCCACCATTGTCCGTACAACGCGTCGAGGGTGCCCCAGTACAATAGAGAACTCCGTGGCCGTCCTTCCGTCTGGTTTCAATTAGAAGAGACCTCAAAGGGACCGCCAGCGTCGACAGCTTTGCTCCCTCCGACAAGGAGGGTGGGAAGCAACACCTATATTTTGTTGCTCTTAGCACAGTTTTTCAACAAGCTCACAAACACCAGCTCGTCTAAAAAAACTGTTTCCCCGTTAAAAAAAAGAAAAGAAAAGAGGGAGGGGGTGGAATGGCACGACGTCAGAAAGCCAGGACCCAGAGGCTCCTCTGAGTTTTGAGCTGTTCTAAACTGAAACCGACTACCATTTCTTTTTCAAATTTCCGGGGACCAGCACGGGGCCCCCGGGGCCCTGGGCTGCAGCCCCCTTAGCCCGTACCTCAATTCGGCCCTGGGGGAGAGGGAGGCCTTGAGCCAAATTCACGGGGGCTCAGTATATTGCCCAGCACCCCCGGAAAATGACAGGGGGTGCTCAAGCCCCCGCTGCCCCCCCGGTTCCGGGGTCCCTGCTCGTGTCCAAGTCAGCCACCGAGTCCCGCTTTGTTTTAGACTGCGCAGCACCTCCTTACCTCCAGGCACCTTAGTTCCGCCTTACTCCGCTACCTCAGGCCATCAAAGTAAACCCACTCCCTCCCCAAGCTAAATAATGAAGCTCGACCTTGCCGAGGCCTTTTACCATATCACGCTTCATCCCTCCTCCCGTAATCTGTCCACATTTAAAGTTGGCCGCCGTTACTGCCGTTTTGGCCGTGTGCCCTTCGTGATGCGCCCGGCGCCGTTCTACAAGCAGCTCTTGTCAGCATTGCCAGGGAATTGCGCGTGCGTGGACTCTGGGCTTGGTCTCCCCACATAGACAACTTCTTCTGCAACCAACCTGGCCCAGACAAGCTGGCGTCTACGGTGCGCCTCCTCGTGGAGCACTTGCTGCGGTCGGGATTTCGCTTACGTAAGCGACACGAGCAGAGCCCACGCGACGCAGGGTTTTCTCGGGTTCAGGCTCGACACAGCCGATGACACAATTTCGAACGGCTCCGAGCCATTCCTTGTGTCCTTCGCTCGCCGGAGCGCCCGCTTCCCTCAAGGCGCTCCAGGAAGCGGCGGGCTCCTTGGCATTTTACTTTTCTCTCTATGACTCTTGGTTTTTTTCTTCGTCCCCTGTTTGATAAATCTTGAGACAAAATTTCTCTTACTACTCAACTGGCTTCCGTTTCTTCTGTGTTTTAGCAGACTTTGCCGCACTGCCAACCACTCCCCTTTTCCCCGTTACCCAACAGCGCATGGGCAGATGCCTCCGGAGTCGGTTACCGCGTAGATGTTGGGGACTATGCGCAGGCAATCATCGCCCTCCTGCCGAGGCCAATGTGCCTCAGGAAGGACTCGACGTGTTGTGGTGCGCGTGTATTGCCGAGAGAGGGACACGGAGAATGAGCTTTAGCTCTCCGCTGCGCCGCGGCCATGGACAAGCTTTGCCATGGGCTATTGCAAGTGCCAATTTTCTTCATTTATTTATTTATTGACGTTTATTGAAAACCGCGCGGAAACCCTTCGGGCGTTGCCTCGATCCTTCCGCCGCCCTCAGCACGAGAGGAAAAAGATGTCTCGCGCCTAGAGCGCGAAGGACTCGATGGTCCGCCGGCACGCCATCGTGTGTCAAGCGCGCGACGGCAGGTCAGCGGGGCTCATGACAACACTGTACCGCGGTGTAAGATACACTTAGGTGAGGACACGGCGGGGCTGAACGCGCGGCGCGAGGAATCAGATAGTGTTCGTTCTGACGGGCATCCCAAAGGCTGCATTATTCCGCGGCCACCGTGCTCGCGGCTGGCAGTGTCGCCGGCGGCCAAACGGCGAAACTGTGTGAGAGCGAGAAAAATTATCTCGTTGCCATGACACCCCGGTACACCGTGGTCTTTCTGCACGAGCGACAACCTCGCTGGAGCTCTGCGCGTGTGGAGCATGAGGCGGCACGAGCAGTCTTTGCCGTGCCCACGGGTCGACGAGTCATATGCCGTCGCCGCTTGAAACCATAGTGAGAAAGAGAAAGAGAGAGAGTGAAAAGCGAACTTTATCTGCACTGCGCGAGGAGCGCGCTGTCCTCACCTGAAGAGCATTATCTTACACCGTGCACTGTAC